>JAFBJR010000058.1:7231536-7407892 GCA_016785285.1 Brachirus orientalis
CAGTGAGCTACCTGAAGGGTAGAGAATAACTATCATATTCATGTATTTACATTTCATGAGTTTTACCATGAAAATTATGAATATCATACATTCATTTCCATGCTAACTCCTAACAATGATCACTATTTTTATTCTGCTGGGTGAAAGCATGCAAGTGAGTTCATACACCTATGAAAGCAAAACATACGTGATTTTTCTTTTAATATCAGCGGTACAGGTGGTGAGACAACACGATACAATATTATCATGATTTCAATATGCTGATTATTGCGTTTTTGTTTTTTTTAACTGTAAAGCATGGTCACTTTGTCATCTGTTTCATGCAATAAAATAAAAAGATTCAGTCTATACTCACCTCCAGTTTTTCTATTTAAACTTTGCTGACACATTTCTCTCGTGGCACGTTTCCATCATTGTTTATTTCCGACGTCGTCCCTCCATACAAAAACAGCTCTAGGAGCACTTGCATGTAGTGGACTAAAACATCAATTGAAGTTTTTATTCTAATACACAAAAAGGTTAAGGTTTATTTATAACATCAGTTAAAAATGCATATGTTAAAAAAACGATACTTGGTGTTTCAAAAGTGATATAAAAGCATCACGCAAACATTGCAATATTTCACTATATCGATTTTTCCCCGATCCCTAATCAGCAGTAGGTTTTACATTTTCGAAGTCATACAGTAATTGTCTTTGAAAACCTTTGAACAGGACAAACTTTTACCCTATATGTATCATTTGAAAACCAGAATAAAATCTCACACATTTCTTATTTATAAAAAAGAAACATTAGTCATAAAAGTATCAGGGGAAAAACATTTCTCTCTCTCTCTCTCTCTCTCTCTCTCTCTCTCTCTCTCTCTCTCTCTCTCTCTCTCACTCTCTCTCTCTCTCTCTCTCACTCACACACACACATCTGTCTCAGTTAGGACAATCTCCATCTGCCATTAAAACATCCAGAAAATTCTTAGTATCTTAAGCAGGAGGAATTGCGTTTCCCTTCAGCTGTGTGAGACAGTTAATGAAGCTTCTCACACGCAGACAGTGTGCGGCCTACGAATCGAAACACAGAGACAGTATTGTTCAGTGCTTTGCGGCGAGGTGCAAGCCTTTGTTCTGATGTGCATCTGCAAACGTGTTCAATAATCATCTGTCATTGACAAACCAGGTTAATGTCCTTAGCAATAGCTTTATATTGGTTTTCATGGGAAGAGCGTCACGTCCAGCAGCTGTGGCTCAATTCACGTACAGCTGATGACTGTTGACGTTGCTATTTTTAGAACAGAGCTGCAGGCACGTTATTGGCTGCCTGTGGGCCACCAGGTGCTGGTGGGTACTGTGTCGGTGTACTTTAATAGCATTATAAAGCATTTTGACTGGTCATTCAAATACATACAGCACATGTACTTTGTACAGGCTGCAATTTTTCTGCCTCACATCTATTTGACCCATTCACGCATTGTCAGCACAGCCACCAGGAGCAGCATGGGTTTAAGTGTCTTATTCAAGCAACCAGACCTATGGATCCAGGGATTGAATCCTAACCTTCAGATTGGAAGAGGACCCACTCCACCACTGATCCACGGTCATCAACAACATGCAGATTAAAAATTGTGTTTAATTTTCCAATGGCTTTTATTTAACTCGGTAGGAGAGAGAAGAGATTGAAGACATGGTTTATTTCTACATGGAGGAAAAAACATTTCCTCCATGTTCACATATAGTGTCTTGATTTATCAGGGAAATTGTGCCGTCCATTGTTTAAAACAGGGGAATATTATATCCTATTGAAAACAGAAAAGGGCGTAATGTTTCTGACTGTAATTCCTTTACTGTCATTTCATTTTCTTGATGAATCAAAGAAAGCCTGCACCTCCTGCAGGTCTTTCCACAATAAAAGCTTCTCCTTTCATAAAATCAGTCCTTCTGCATTCAGTAAAGAAGAGTATTCACTTACTCAGCTACACATTTCATGCTGCTTAGTTTCATAGTTTCTCAACTCAGAAGTACAGAAGAAATCTGTATGTGTATTTTTTCCAGTCTTTTACATTAAAATAGACATAATCTCTTAATCCAGAAACTAAAGCCAATATGTAACTGCCTTAAATAGGACTGCATGATGAACATATTATATGTTATAACACTATTGAACATTGTGTCAATTAAATACGTTGTAAATAGATACGTGTTCTAAGTGTTTCTGGGGGAATTTGTGCCCATTTATTCTGTAGAGCATTGATGAGGTCAGGAACTGATGATGGACGAGAAGGTCTCTGTTCCACTTCATCCCAAAGGTGCTGAATGGATTTGAGGTCAGGTCTCTGTGGAGCCCAGTCAACTTCTTCCACACCAAACTCGTCAAACCATGTCTTTATAGTTTTTGCTTTGTGCACTGAGGAACAGTCACGTTGGAATATAAAATGACTTTCTCAAAATGTTGCCACAATGTTGGAAGCAAAGCAGTGTCCAAAATGTCTTGGTATGCTGAAATGTTAAAACTGGCCATTATTAGATAAGGGACCTAGAGCCCAAAGCCTGATTGAAACACCCAAATTCAATATTTAACAGGTGTGGCTAAATACTTTTGTCCATACATTATATTGTAGATCCACCCACCACTTCTTTCCCAGCTCCATCTGTCATGCAAATGTGGTATTTTGTTGATTGTGTCCAAAGTGCAAAATCAGGGGCTTTAAAAACCAGTGGATGAAGTCACAGTGGGTTTCCACTTGGTTACACCTACGTTATTAAATAGTTCCAACACTGACGTTACCCAAGTTTAAAACACTTGAGTTGTTATTGTTCACAGAGTCCATTAGACCACATTTCAGTTTGAAGCCACCACAGGGACCAGATTAGCATGTGGATTTTCCATCCAGTTTTCATGGTGTAGGTTCAATTGTTATCCTTTGATGCAAGTATCAAACATCAGTCACATGATAAGAAGTTTCTGACGAGGGCTTTTGACTCACTTCCATTTAGTTTATGTGACCAGTTTGACTCATGTTGACAAACAGCTAATGGAACACGTTCCTTATGTTAATTCATTTGATGCAGTTTTATCAACCTAATTCTTTAGGTTGTTTCATCTGATAACTTTAAATCAATATTATAATTTTCATCAGCGAACTTTAAATCTAAATTTAAATGTTTTAAATTGGCAGCTAATTAATGGGCTATTGAATATTAAATCTGGTGTATTGTTGCTTAGCAACAGCTGGTGTTAGTGGAAATATGAGAAGTACAGGGGTGAGTAACAGGAGTAGTTAATGGGCTGGAAACAGTGGTGATACTCTCATTATTTTAAATTGCCTTCACAGAAAGATGAGAAAATAGCTGAGACACAAACTTAGGTCCAGGTCAGACAGAAACGTGAACTGCTGTCAACTCAACAGGCAGTCTGCTGTAATCAAAAACCAATGTGACTTATTCTGTATCTGCTGATAGACTTCACATTATGGTGCAGAACTTTTAAGGGTTTTTCTGAGTCCCGCTCCTTTCCTGCACTCCATCATTACAGTAAAGAAAGACTTTGCACATCCACTTGTAAGGACAGGTGCATAATGAGGAAAAGTAGATCAACAAGTAGCAAAGAGACTATAACACACTGTCTGGACTCTCAAGAATAATTTTATTACAGCAATGTTTTAGT
Organism: Brachirus orientalis; assembly: GCA_016785285.1. Lineage (NCBI taxonomy): Eukaryota > Metazoa > Chordata > Actinopteri > Pleuronectiformes > Soleidae > Brachirus > Brachirus orientalis. The sequence continues at coordinate 7,235,191 of JAFBJR010000058.1, forward strand.
ACTAGACATTCATTGGTCGAACAAATAAAATGAAGTTATTCAATAACAAATCATACATTCGTTGCAGTAATAAACCTATACTTTCAAGTTCAGACAGTGTGCACTTGATTCCCTCATTAACATATTTTCCCAGGACCATAACGCTACCTCTTTCAACCATCTTATTTTCAGTCAGCTGACCAGGTTTCAATGTTACCTTTTAACATTTTTTTAACAGACAGAACTTGCACAATCTCCCATAATGACATAATCTGGACACTGTGCTGTTGTCTCTTCTTCAGGGCCCTTAATCAAATCATGGCTGAGACTTGGTCAGTGATAAATTCTTAGACTTAAATGTAACAATAACTAACACACTTTGTATAGATTTTTAAAGATGTGCAAATTGCCATTATCGGATATTTAATTGAATTAGCAAAAAAAAAAACGATTAACTACACACTCTGATGCATCTTAATGTTAAACCAGAGTTAAAGTTTCTACACTGTAGTTATTTATGTCTTTGAATTATTTACTTGAATGCTTAAATAAATAAGAGTTGTTTTCCTTAAACATTTATGCCCTTTGATATAATGTGAGTGATTAGAGTTATAACGTAACAAATTTAAATACATTTTTAAAGGATATTGACTCATTATCATTATCATCAAAATCCCCCAAAATATTGAGATATTATTTTTTGCCCATATCGGCCACCTTTAGTAGCAGCTCAATTTTGTGAGCAGTGGAGTCGCCCCCTGGTGGCTAACTGCTACTTAGATCCTCCTTAGGCTTCACTGATCAGTATAAGACAATATGAGAAAACACTTTGCAATATGATATTGTATCTTGAATCTGTGTAGGCTAAACACTGAACAAATGAGTAATGTCATTTGTTAATGCAGATAGCCATTGTCTCAAGATATATAATTAGTTTTTTGCCAACGATGGATCATAAAAGAGTTAATTCCCAAATAGTTTCTAACAACACCCTTTATATGAAAATTGAAGAAAATAAAAGGGAAGGTCGGAGAAAAGCTGATAATATTGTCTTATTAATGCAAAACCAAAAAATAGTTTATGAAGTCAAAAATGCTGCAACTTACAATGACAAGGTTCTCTTTACAATATTTTTATTTTCATCGACAGCAATTAAACTGTTCCAGTTTGAAATGCTGTATGTATCACAGTGAATTGAACACTGGTTTCTTTTGAAAACAGAGCTGAGCACCATCAGTGGAAATGAGTGATGTGTCAAAAGTAGAAGTGGCGATTCAGCACAATTTGCAAGTATGATAGACAGAATTATTGACATACAGAATTGTATTGACATACATATACAGAATTAGTGACATGCATTAAAAGGTTAGTAACAAAGTGTCGTGAAGAGGTGACAGAATGGATATGGCTTGAATTTCCGTGACAACACGAAGCTGCAGGCAGAATCCCAGAGGGCAGCAGAGGAAAACAAAGTATGTAAAAGTGTACGACACCAAATGATGACATGTTGTTCTTGCAGCTACTTGATAATGTCAGAGCAACATTTTGACACTTGTTATTTGGTTAATATTGATGTGACATCTGCAATTCAGATATGATTCCATCAGCTGTCACTGCATGTACTGTATTCTGGAAATGACAGCCTGTACAGGAGACAAACATTTGTCCCTGGGGCCACGTGATGGATTACAGAATAACCATGGACATAATGTATTATTTAGACACGGTATGTTTCTCTTATGCATGAGGTACAGTATGAGGATTGTGTCTAAGGTAGACCTGGAACCAGGCAACATGGTTCCCACTGGACCTTGAAATCCTTGAAATTCCAACAAAAAAAATTCAACGCCGTCGAAAGTTAAGTTGATATTTAGATAAATGTCTGGCCCATGTTTGTTACGACACCACCTACTGTTTCATGATGTCGGTAGACTTGGCCTAACCAGAGCAAACGTCTCGTCGTAATTACTCGCGGTGTTGTGGACACTGTCCACTGTCTCTCTGTCCACCAGTCAGGTGAAATTCCATGCAGAACAATGAGCGAATAACGTTGCTGGGTGGGTGAAGCAGCTCTTACATTCAGTCCTTAAATTTGAGGAATTTGTTTTAAAGTACTTGTCAAAGGCTTGTTAAAGTCTAATTTCAGTATTGACCTTTTGCTCTTTGTGTGTTTTCTCTGTGGTTTCATTGTAACACACACGTAGCATGATTAGTTTCTATTTTTTTGTACTTGGTGGCAAAGAAAGATATACAGAAAAGGAAAAAAGAACAACAAACAGACGGAGGTAACACTGTTGTGACCTGCCCCTCCTCTTTGTGATTGCCTATTGTGTGTCTTAAAGGCAGCAAGATTGAAGTTATAGTTCCGGTCATTTACATATTTTTCATTTTCTCTTGTTAGAAGTTGGAACTAGAATGAAATATGATCATGGTTCATAAATAGGTAGCTGTGTTTGCTACTATTCATTACAGAAGTGGTGCACCGCAGTAGTGATCATGGCATCATTTGACAAAATGAACAAAATTACAGGTTAATGACAGCAGCTGTGTCGTGAGATTTGGCTGAACTGACATTTGAATAAGTGATGACTGAGATGGTTGGAGGAATAAAGGCCACACGGCATATAAAAGAGCTGCAGATGTGTATCCACTGTGCCGTAAAATAGAAAAAAAGTCAGTAAAACATGACAAATGTCAGTAAAACTGACAGATTATGTGGCCAAAAGAGACTCTACATCAAAAATGGACCCTACAAAGCTACTTCAAAAAAGTTGTGAGCCTCACCCAGAAATCTCCACATGAGGTACTTTTCAACAGCATTAATGATGTAATCATCACACTGAAAATGGCAACTGTGCAAGAGGGATTTCACTTTGGTTAACAGATAGAAGTCAGATTTTGTGGACAGCGATGTAAGAAAGGAGACACTTAGGGCCCCATGTTTTCTGGTGATGCCGAGGACTTTTTGAATCGCCGGGTTTGCAAATAAAAGCCATTGAGGAAGTGAATGAAACTCAATCAATAATTTAGAGCACAATGTTCACTTTTGTAAATTATATTCCAATTTCACATGTTTAATTAATCTATGACATGGCCTTTTATGATACGATAATGTATTTTGATCATCTATGTGGACCTAAGGTTTCCTTAGGGCTAAAATTGTGATTGTGATGAAGTGATTACTAAATTAATTGTCAAAGAAATAATTAAAGTGAGTAATTTTGGATAAAAACAAGAAATATGAGAACATCATCATCAGAAAAACACTGATGCCGCAGAACGAGCCCTTTATATTTTCATCTGAGCGAGTCTTTTCCTACGGACAAACTAAACCTTTTATTCATTCACTCATTTTCTACCGCTTTATCCACTAGGGGTCTATCTCCAGCTAACATAGGGCGAGAGGCAGGGTACACCCTGGACAGGTCGCCAGTCCATCACAGGGCCACATAGAGACAGACAATCATTCACTCTCACATTCATACCTACGGGCAATTTAGAGTGTCCAATTAACCTAATCCCCAAATCTGCATGTTTTTGGACTGTGGGAGGAAGCCGGAGTACCCGGTGAGAACCCACGCACCACGGGGAGAACATGCAAACTCCTTGCAAAAGGCCCCTTACTAAACCTTTTAAGTTTTTTTAAAAAAAATGAAGGAAACCATAGGTTCTTCATGGAACTTCACCAGTAAATGTTGCTAAATCCTGCACACTGCACCTTTTAAGTTAGTTTAGTGTATATCTGGACATAACACCATGACTAATGACTGACCATACTCACACCAGTGTATAAATAATAAATGAATAAATCTACATTTACCCATTTAACTTGGATCAAGCTGTTTTTTCTGGCGCGAACCTGAACCAGAGTTGAATGATCACATCATGAGCTTGTTTCAGTCCCACCTCAATGTGCTACCAATCTGCTGTGATAATGTCTCATTCAATCTTTCTGTTTCATATTAGAAGCGCATTGTATTTACTCCTGAGGCACTGAATACTGATGAAAGTTTTATGAGAAAATATGAATAAGAAATGAATTTTCCCTGCCTTGCCAAGTTAGACTAGGATGCATACATTGTCCTAACTTGTGTGGACATTTTTCGACCACTTTCCCCTGATAAGATAAAAGCGAGGGTTTAGATGTGGTTATGGTGTAGTCAGGGAAAATCACAGCCACTGCAGTCTGGCTGGTTAATTGATTTTTGCCTCATTCGGGGAATTACAATTTAGTAAAGAAGTTAAAACTTTCCTAAAACTCACAAACTGAATTGACCTTTTGTTATCAATAAACGTATCTTGTGTTGGTCGATGTTTGGAGGACGAGCACAGCACAGCAAGTGTTGAGTGTTTCGCTTGGGGGAGGATGAGAGGAAGAATTAAAGATGCAGTTGCATTTCTTGACTGCTGAGCATCGTGTACACATGGTTCATGACTTTGTGACCACAATCTTATGAGTTGAGTTTGAAGAGCTTCATGAGTCTGGACTTACGAGTAACATCTTACTCTGGTCAGTGCATAGACATCGCAATAAAAGCATGTAAAATTAATAGGACATTAAAGTTAATTAGTGTTGGATAAGTGATCACTTGTCCAGTTGCCTTTTTTTTTTTTTTTTTTTTTACTACACTTTTAGATACCATGACCTGGATGACTGAGAATCTTCACAGACATGATCACTTGATCTGTTTTCTGTGGATTCCCATCTCTTTGTCTTCTATGGTGCCAGTTTTAAGTCTTTGCATTTGAACAGCGTCACTTCCTGTTAAAATGGAATGTTGCAAGACAGGGATTGTGTGACGCCGGCTACTCTATTGATAACCATTCATACTCTCTACTGATGCCAACTTCTTCACTGAATAAACTGTTGGTTCTCAAACTGTTGATCTTCCTCTGGTGGTACCTGGAGGAAAATCAGAAATACTGATCTACTGTATAAACCAGGGTATGTGATCAGAGTGGAGCTGACTGGAATGCTTAGAAAATGAAAAAAATAACAAAATAATAATAATAACAACAACACTGGTGATTATGGCGTTACTTTGAGAGCTCCGCTAAGAAGCCCCTCCGTAACATGAAGCTGTCACATCATGCGATATGAACCGCACAGGAGGTTTTAGCCTGATATTGGCCCGACATACTGTATGTTGGGGACAGTTTTGCCTCATCAGACTTGTGAGCCTTTTCCCCTCGAGCTCTCAGAATGACCTAAATGGCATCTGGCAAACTCCGGCCAGCCTGTCGTTTGCCTCTAACTCACAGTGGATTCCATCTAAGGTCTGATTGATGGAGTGCTCATGGGTTGGAGCGAGAACCGTTGGACCAGACTTCTTCCATTTCAGATTTAATGTGGCCTCTGTCTGAAATGGTTTCATATCCTTGTCCTGATCTACACCCAGGTCTACCGAGAGTTCCTTAGGCTTAATGACCTGGTTTTTGTCCTGACATGCAGCATGAGCTGCAATAATTCATATACATAGATGTGTTTCTTTTTTGTGTCAAATGAAATCATTTTGCAACAGTGGAATACAAATTGAGTTCAAGAAACCTCTCACTAACAGAGAAAGCACCTGACCACAATCTGGAGAGTAAAATGTTCCAACTAATTTGTTTTTTTAATTAAATATTTTAGCTTAAATGATTCTACAATTCAGTTAATGCAGCGAAGCTGTTTGATCACTGATTTTTGAATGCAATGTATTATCCTTAAGAGTTTTTCCTCTACCATCGTTTGTTCAAACCCAAATTTGTGCTAATCGTTTATGGTCATAAAATTAAATCATAGAGGCAGGGAAGGTTTTCGTGTGAAGACCTCAACATAAATTTTGAGGAAAACACACCTAATGGCAAAAATATGTATACAAACGTCATAATAAAGTATATTATCTGCTGTAGTTTCCCTTTAACCTCAAGACATGCAGAAGGATCAGTATTATGAGCTTCAGTCAGTCAAAACTTTATTTATAGAACACTGTTTGTACAGTGCAAATGTAGCACACATAAGTGCTTCACATAAAACTCTATCACTCCCATCCTCACACCCACACGCTTCACTTCTACTCTGTCAATGAGGAACGAGTGATAAAACATAAGGGATGATAATTAAAATGGTTGACATGGCTAATATATCCACGTGGCTGTTAATTAAACAAAGAACACCTTTAACTGTATTTTTCAACACCTCACATTTAATGAAATGTTGACACATACTGTACATAAAGGTTCTTTGTACAGTTCTTGTTAATTTATCTGGCAAATGGGCTTGTGTGTGTGTGTGTTAAAACTGAAAACAGAATTGAAGAGTTCAGAGTTGTGTGGGGGGAAAAAAAAACACATTTATTTTGAGATGTAGAGATTTAAAAAACGTATTCTTTTGCAGTGGATAATGAGTATTAAAGATTTCCTACTATCATTAATAATGTACTTATAGTAAAACTAATCACTGAGTCCAAACTCTTATTATATCTTCTGTGAGTCCTGTAACCTACATCTCCAGAAAATATAATCAAAATATCACCGTTTCTGTTTGAGTTACGCTGCTTAGAAACAGACACATAAAAGTCAAATGTGGCAGTAAATATACAATTCCAAAGTATTTTTTAAGCTGGTAATGTAAACAGTTGAGATATTAGAATGAAAGTAAATAAAAAAGATTGCTGTAAAGAAAAGCAGTCGAATATTGGTAACATCTTTAAAAAAAACAACCTTAATGCTTATTTAAACATCCAAGTTATCTGACATTTAGATAGACGGCCAAACTTGTGTAGTATTCACACGACTAAACATGAAAAACAAACATATCAAGCTTTTTTGCATCGATTTTTCATCCACTTCAGGCCTGCAACTAACAATTATTTTGGTTATTCATTTATATGATGATTATTTTCATTGAGTAAAGATGGGGACACACGACAAGACTTTTTTTTTGCCCAGTTTTACCCACGATTCAGTTGGGCAGAGTCTGCACTGGTCGGCACTAGTTGGGGACAGTCGGCACGGCTAGTTAGCACAAAAATCTGCGGGTGACTGAGTCAATGACACAATCTGTTCATGTGTACTGATTACAAACACATTTTACCAACAGTCAATGACAAAGAGTTGGTGGGACACAGGAAGTAGTGTCAGAAGACAGGAAGTAGTGGGAATATAAAAACAATGATGGCGATGTTTGTTTACCCTTTAAACCGTCGCTTTCATGAGAGTTTGATGTGTTCAGTCGTCATGAAATCAATCTGCTGTATTAGGTGCTTGGTCCATGAAATGTCAAAAGATGTTGAAAGATGCTGACCTGTATTTCCCAAACGTCAACATGATGTTCTCAAATTTTTATTTATTTATTTTAATTTTTTTTGGTGCACAAACTTTTCAAAAAATTATTCAGTTTTAATGTTTTCTTCGTTAAATGGAACAAAGAAACCAAAGAACAACGACAAAAAATCTGAGCTTTTTTGGGTTATTAAAAAAATAATAATAATAAAAATTATTAATAGTAAATCAAAATAGTTGAAGGTTAATTTATTAATCAGTCAAATGATTCATCGTTGCAGCTTTTTTTGCTCGAGGGACAGCTCTGGTAAAATGCTTTGGAAACAAACTCAGAGAGTCGAAGTGCAGAAGGTTTGGTCACGCACAGACGACGGACAGTGATTATATTGGAAAGGAGGATGTTGAAGATGGAGCAGAAGAGGACGACCACACAGGAGGTTCATGGATGTTGTGAAGGAGGACACGAGGACAGCTGAGGGTAACAGAAGAGGACACAAAGGAAAAGACACAATGAGGCAGATGATTTGTGGGGCGACCCCTAAAGGGAGAAGCTGACAGAAGAAGAGTAATCGTCGCAACCCTCGTCTACTTCATGTCGTGTGATTATGTACAGCTGCAGTTATAGAGCAGATGGAAAAAAGGGGACTCTGCAGTCTCCTTCTCCAGTCGAGAGCTTTGCATATTGAAGGAGTCCCTCTTGGCCTAAAAACCACGGGGCTGCTTCAGACTTGCCTTCCTAACAGCTGGCTCTTTGGCTGAGAGTCGTCAAGCCGCAGAGAGCTGTGTGATGTTTCCTCCTGGCAGTGACAGAGCTGCTCTCCAGACTGCTTTCCTCTGCTGCAGGATGCATCTCACTGTGTTTGGCAGCCCAGGAGAACGGCCATCACATCTGCTCCTTCTCTTAACAGCAGGAAGTAAATTCTCCTAATGACGACTGGCTGGCCCCAAAGACCCGATCCACCAGGGCCCGGGGTAAAACTGTCCTGCTGCTCTAGGGAAGAGAGGAATCTAGCAATGTCGACCTTCAGTGGTTTGTAAAAATGTGAACGCATTTCCGAGGTTTTGCTTTGAAAAGGAATGTTTCACTGAACTCTCTTTAAAATTGAATATGGACATTCATCGACCGTCCGCCTGAGTGTCCACGCCAGCTTTCACAGCTCACTGTGTGACCTTGGAGAAAACGCTAATCGTCAACTGTTTGGACAGTGGATTAAGTAGTTTGAGTGTTTCATAGTCATGAAAGCAAGTTTCTCTGATTTTTTATCTCCTTAAACGTGAATATTTTCTTTTTTTTGGTTTGTGGACAACATGGGTCTAAAAAACACTGATCGACACTTTCTGACATTCTATGGACCAAATGATGACTTGATGAACCAAAAGAATAATGGACAATTCAATCAATTAGGAAAATAATTATTTAATACTAGACAATATGATTCACACACACACAATTTATCCAGATATTTGGAGTCTAGATGTTTTCCAACTGACATGTTACTTTCTCAGTATTTCTGCTTTTATCTTCACTAAACATCATCGTCAACAAATCTGAGACGATTGCAGACATGGGTGTTATATATGAATGAGATTTGGAGGGTAACTATTAGGGACTTATCCACAGACAGACAGAAAGATTAAAAAAAAAATAGAAACAATACTTCTATTTTCATCTCACATTTGCAACTAGGACAACAGTCTGCCCCACAAAATATCCAACTTGACCTAACTTATGATTGCCACAAGAGAATAAATGTGAATAAATAAAAATGTAAAATAAATAAATTACTGTGGAAGAGGGTTAAATTTGGTTGTATTTTGTCCCGTTTTTCTTCCTTTATCTCTTCTCTTTTTCATCCCACGTCATATTTATTAATGCTCGTCATAGTAAATCAGGTTCTGTTCTACATTTGGATGAAACATTAAAATAGAAACATGACTACAAAAGCATAATCCACAAATTATTAAAATATAAGTAATTAAATATAAAACTATTGTAATCCAATCAACAATAAATATAAACAAAGTACACGTATGGAATTTATGCAATAAAACATTTACAAATGTTAGCTTAGCCAATGGTTTCTACTTTCAGAATGAAAAACAGTGTGTTTTCTCAATTGTTGACTGTAACGATAACCTGACTTGCTTTTATTGACATATAAGCAACACACACATGTGAATGAGAGATGACACTGCACTCAAGTTTGTCAGCAAATGTGTGGCCCTAAAATGTCAGACAGAATAAACAAACCTGTCCAACAACAGCCATTTTCATTTTCATCTCAGAGAAAGATTCTATTTTCTTACACACACAAAAAAGAAACATTTATTTAGAATCCAAATACATGTATGAAAAATGAGGATTTGACATAATAAACCTGAGCAACAATTTAATTAACAAGTAAAAGAACCGGAGTTTCACTTTAAAGACACTTGATCCAAACAAGCAAATCAGATTCTTAGGTGAACATGGACACTGATGATTTTCCCTCAGACATCTCAGCTGGATTTCACTGACAGTCGTGTAAGTGTCAGGTCTGCAGTGATGAGACACAGAGCATTTCTAAAAAAAAATATACGCTGCAGAGGAATATGAGCCATTTCACACCATCTTACTACTGTTTCACGTTCAGTAGTTTAGGGGAAAAGTTGGGATTAGATTGCAGGGCTAATACTCTCTGTGATCTGTTCAAAGGCTCAGTGTTCAAAGGCTCTGAAATGATGTTAGGCAGAGGAAGATTATAGTTCTGATGATGAAGAAGAGAATATTCTGTATCACCACGGGAATGTCTTTGGTGCTTAAAGCAGCTGCGGTGCACAACTTTTGTTTCCGTCGACGTTTGGTCTTTGTGATCAGAAACAATGAAGAATTAAGTGTGTGTCATCAAAAAACTGGATCTGTCAGGCAATACTATCAGACCTGCCTGATGGGAACAAGAAGTGTTTATCCTATCGGACTGTTAAATGTCACCATCTGTCCTGACGGAAAACAAATCAGTTCTTGTTGCAACAGTGCTATGCCGAGAAACACAGAGTGTAGAGTCGTGTTGATGGACTAAATCAGTGTAAACTTATGTTTATATACATTTCATAGTTAAAATGTAAGAAGGGCTGCAATTAATTGTTATTTTTATAATCAATTAATCTGTCGATTATTAATTCATGGGTGTCCAATCCTTAAAATGTCAAAAAATATTGATTGCAAGTGTCTTGCTTCATCCACAAAACAAAATGATTCAGTTTGAATGATTTATTTGTTATATGGAGCAAGTAAACCAGAAAATATTCACATTTAAGTTGCTGAGAATTCAGAAAGCTTGTTTTAATTCTTTGAAAAACACTTAAACCAAGTAATCGAATAATATATTTAATATATTAAATATATATTATTGATCGAGTCATTGTTTGTATTTAAAAGAGACGTGCTTGTTTTTATGTTATTCTACTTGTTTTTTAGTCAAACAAACAAAATCACAAATGGCAAAATAAATCCTTCTTTAGGTAATTTTGAATTTGCAAAATGCAGCCACACTGGTGTGTCATATGTCAGTATAAAGGCATTGTTAAATAAGTCTTAGCACACTCATGTTGGTCATAATTAAGCTTCTTCTCGTTGTATAAAACTGAACAGATGTAGTTCAGCCAGTTAAATTGTGGTGCTTGTCTTGTTTTATTGCAATAATGTATATTTTTAGAGGCTGTTTGATAATCTCGAAGCAACATCTTTGAGTTTAACAGTTCCACCATGACGTATGTTTCATTGTTCCTTTTTGTTACTGACAGAACAGAAGAGGAACACTATCATGACGTCAGGTCCGTGTACAAGCACTCAAATATCCGCCAACATCTTAGCGTGTAACATTTACATGCAAAGGCAACGTGTTTAAAGTTTTATGTTCCGTCTTTTATGTGTTGATGCAAAATTATTGGATGCGGAACAGTCCAAATAGTCATGCACTATAGTTTAGACATTTGAGAACGATTTGCACATAAATCCCGATTCAACGTGATTTTCTCCTAATTAATGTACGAACCGCCAGCATTTGTTTGACCTGCGACAGTTTGCATTTATCCACCAACTCATCAGTCAAACCAAAGATGACGCTCCTATGATTTACTGCACTTTTAGAGTGAAATATTAAACTCTGCAACTCTCAGTTTGCTTAAACTGTACCGACACCTTTAGGACTTTTGCGTGCTTAGCCTGAAGGCTCATTTATGAACTTGATCACTGCTGTTTAGATCAGAATCTCAAGTCAAGCATCCTCGTCGAAATAGTTTCATTATCAAATGATCCAATCCAATTTTTTTTTCCACAAAGTCCCTGATCCTGAACCTGGCAGAATTCATTAAAGCTCAATGTGGCATCTCCAAATGTCTTGTTTTGTCCTAGAAAACACTTTCCTTAGTAAAATCCTGTCACTGAATCTTCAGTGAAACAGTTGCATGTTTATGAGATGAAGAGAGGCTGAATCTGCAGGTCATATACTTTTTATAATCCTGGACTTTGGGTTTATAGAGAAAGAGAACAGATATAATTTGTCTTTTGTGGACAATAGTGTCCAATGCGGAGGAAGATCTATATCCTGCAAATGTGCATGGTCCAGTTCATGTCAGAAATGGCAGCAAAGTTGTCGAAACAGCTGAGAAGGACCTTTGTCCTCCTCATGTTGACCTTGAGGACACTTACCACCGCTGCCGCTGCCTTTTTTCACAGCACACTAAACAGCAAAAGGACAGACAAGGTCCATGTTAAGTGCAGGTGCTGGCTCCTGTCATGGTCAACCTGGGTGCCATCAGGATGGAATCAGTCGACTGTGTCTGGAAGACAAGTCTCTGCCTTCGTCCTCATCACTGCTGAGTTTCCTCAGCTCTCTGTGTCCTGACAGACATCTCAGCAGGACAAGAGGACAGGTAAAGGGGACGAGGCATCTGCTGTCAGTGTGAGAGCACATCATGAGCTGCTGCTGCTGCTGCTGCTGCTGCCGCCGTCGCCATATGTCCCAAGATTTGACATGCGGAAACTTTATTTCCAGGCAGTCACGTCCAAAAGTCTGAGACAACTTTTGTCTTTAAGCAAATCCAGTGTTAATCTATTAAAATGATTCAAATAGTTTATTACCTCCACTCAACCTAATCCTGTGTGTTCACGTGAGAAGCAGAGTTGCTTCATACCAAGTCACTTTTAAACAAAATTATTTGTTGTTTTGTTATAAAGACTGGCCTCCAGAACCTGTTAGACTCCAAAATTATGAATTATTTAATATTTATTCTGTTGAACACAAATCTCTTTTTAAGGCATAACAGTTCTTAATATCAAAATTGAAAAAAAAGTAGACAGAATTGCTTAACAAAATTTGTTCCAGTTACTGTTGTGAGAAAAGCAAATTTTGGTTAAGTATTTTTACTAATATCCTCCTTTTTTTATCTCCCTTTAAAGCCATCCCCTACTTATATTTTGCTCACTGCACCATTATGGCCTTGTTCAGAAGTTTTGTACCAGAACCAGAACCTTATTTGTGAAAGTCTGGGCAGCAAACAAACGCGTGAAATCTGATACAAACCATCCAAACAGAAAGGTTTGGATGTCGTTGCTGCACAGTCACACCTTTCACACACCTGTCCACTCATGTGTTGTGTTTTATTCTATATTTTCCTTTAAATTGAAACATAATTTATCAAAGTGACATCATATTGTATTGCAGATGAGCTGATATGAGTGATTGAGACCATCAAAGGTCACATAAAATGGTCTTTTTGAACCAAAAATCAAGATGACTGATGTCTACTTAGATAAATTAGATAATATTTATGGTCAAAAACCTCATAGTCTCTTCAGATTAAGCCAGATTATTGCTGCTCTCTGCCAGCCTCTGAACAGGCACTCTGTTTCTGAGCTAATGCCCACCCCCAGAACACTGAGTCTCTTGTGATTGGCCAGCTACCAGCTGACTGACTGCTCCGCCGTGCTTCTTCTTCTTCTTCAGGTTGAATGTTCACACCCATGACTGGGAGTAGCTGTTGGGGGGAGGGTTCGTTGTTACGTAACTAAACTCGACTTTTCAAAACCGCTTGCTCGAGCGCAGGTAAACAGAGAAGCCCTTCTTTCTCAGAAGTGACTGAAGTGTTTATTGTGACACTTTAGTGAGGTTTAGATTCGGGAGGGACACACCAAAAAAAACATCAGAAATTTGATTTTCCACTGAATGTCCTCTTTAAAATGTTATAACGACATTATAAAGTGTGAAGCTCATTTTCTTTTTTTTTTTTTCACCTGGAATAGCTGTTTCCTACTGGATAACCGCTACATCTGTCCTCCTCCTGGGTTTCATTTGCAAACCGGAAAACTTTTATACGCATTATATACATTATTACAAAAAACAAAACATTGAGATGTGGCTGGTTATGTCTGCACACACAAATCTGATTTTCTTCGAGAGAGAGAGAGAGAGAATGCAGGGAATGCAGGATGAGGACCTGCTGCTGGCTCAGGGTTGCAGCACCATCAGTGGCCTCGATCAGTCATCAGGTGCCTCGATATGGATGGAGCAGAAAGGTTGAACTGTTGGCAGGTGTGGCAGCATTAATAAGCAGCAGCAGCATGATTGCGCTGCTCGTCTTATGAGTGGAGTAACGGAGAGATGCAGAGCCTGGTGCTAAATTCTCCTGCTGGAGGTGAGAGTGTGTGGTGTGGGGGAGTTCCCTCCTATGTGACCATGAGAAGATGAAGGGCTGACAAAAGATGATTAAGGAACTGCCACAATCTCTTTACTATTCAAACTAAAGGGAGTTCAGTCAGGATGAGCATTAATATGAACGAGGAGCCTTTGTGAATCAGAGAGGAACGTAAGAGGAGGAGCAGTGATCATGACAGTGACTGCACACGTTTGGACTGTGGTTCATCAGCAGCCAGCTGTAATTCACACATTCATTCTGCTGCACTCCATACTGGGTCCATTTTCTTTCATTCTTCGACTCCCCATACACAAAAAAAATGAAATGTGGACTTTAATTCAATTTATTTTGTCAACAGTTTCCACATAACTGCATTAGGTTTATCTGAAATCAACACATTTCATCTCACTAAATTATCATGTATAGTGAGATGAAATTAATATTTTTAGTTACGTATGTGGAACCTGCTGACAAATGAACATGAATTAAATTCGATGTTTCAATTTTTTGAGTGTATATTTGAGAGGGATTTACCAATTTCTCCTACAGTGCATAACTTTTTTGTATGAATGTTGTTGGTTGAGTCTGTTTAATTTTCATAAACAGAAACGATGTAACATTATTCCCATGTGGCATCCTTTATCCGAAAACAGGCGCGTCAAGCAGCAGTGAAGTGATTATATTTTTGATATAATTACAAATTGATGCATTGAACGAATCGTCAAATCACATATTCATGCCTATCCCTACTTATCACCAAATAATTCCAATATAACAACTAAAGCTGGAAATACAAAGTGTTATTACTCATTCTCTGGTAACAAAAACACAACATTTCTAAAGGTTCAGGTTCTAAATTACATACATTCATTGAAATATTGTATAAAATTTCTGTTGATAGATTTCCCCTAAAGTCTACACACTAGACTTTTAATGACAACAATTACTTTAAAATACCCTAAAAATCGTTGGAGCTCAGAGTTGTATTAAAATGTCAAAATAAAATTACATGTAGTGTATTTTTGAATAAAGGGATTGTTTTCCATTTATTCTTCAGTCAGATTGAATGATGTTAGTGTCAATCAAATCCAAAGTATCAAGAAAATGAATCAGCTAAAATCTCACCACATAAGTAAATAAAAATCTTTACTGGCCTGCGTTCAAAGTAATTCTCTTTTTCCAAGTGGATTTTCTGTCTTTTCTGATTATAATCATACAGAATAAAGGCTTTGCTGCCACATAAATGAGCCCAAAGAGGCAACAGAGTCTTGACCTCTCTGTTGGTTTTATTTTTTTGTGGAGCAATAATTGGCAACAGACTGTGTTTGCTCAGAATGTGAGATTTGTCTATGCATCAGTGACTAAAAGATAATTTAATTACAAGAAACCACACTTTATTTTCAGGGTTTAGTTTTTAATTGTTGAATAAAATGACAAGCGTGTTTTTTTTTTTTCTTTTCCCCATGTAAATAACAATCACATGAATTAACATACAAGACATGGCTATGAGGAGGTGAAAGCAGTGCTTATGTGATCACAACATACTCCAGTACAAGATGCAGATAGTGACAGCTCATGATTTCATTTCTTAAAAAGGATTTCGGCGAGTCTTGGCTCAGAAAATGAATGAAACCTGCGTGAATCTGTACATTTATGAGAAACTAAGGGACTGACAGTCAGCTACTATGTACAGAACACACAGAGAAAGAGAGTTTAAAGATCTGAAAAGTGAAAGGGAGGAAAAAAGCGTGTTAAACTAAATCAAAACCAAAATATATACGCGTAAGATCTAACAGGAAAGGACAGAATGAGTTTATATAATCTGTACACATTAAAAGTCAGTACTAAATTTGAGATACAGTTGCCCATAGTGATTCAGAGTCAAAGAGCGCTAGGGTGAAAATGCATAGAAATGTGTCCAGCTAGGAAACGGTGTCTTTGATTTGCCAGCTATGAAGCTACTGCAGGAGCATTCAGGGGAAAAAGTTGTTATTCATATTCATATTCATATTAACAGCGTCTCTTCAAGGACCTTCTACACACAAAACATCATTACTGCACATTAAATCATCATCCACCTGAGCAGACGTTGCATGTTTGTCCACACTTTATTCTATTAAACTCTACTATGCTTTTCTTTGTGTTTGATTCAGGGATATTTAAGTTACACACAAGTACCCTATTGACTCATCACTAAGGAACTTTTTGACATATCTATACTTGACAGTGTGTTGTGTATAAAGCTGGTACGATTTAACATCAGCAATGCCTTTAGATTTTTCTGCTTTGGACTAAAAAGGAAAATTAAACATCATTCAGAACCTTCTAATGTCGGTTACAGGTCCGGATCTAAGGTTACAGAACACACGACCTTAACGAACCAATCAGTCCGTCTCCACTTCAAAGGGGGTGGGATCACAGCGAGGGCTCATTTTAGTTAGACAGTGTCAGCCGCGTTGGATGAAGAAATAGACCACATTTGCGAGGAACCACGCTCACTACGAATGGAGGGAGTCAAAGGACAAAGTGTAGTTTGCAGTCATACTGGGAATAATTACACTAATTCCTCTGATGGTGGGCAGTTTTCCTTAAAGGCACAGGAAAAAGTCAGGGATGGGGAAACTTAAATTACAAGAGTTACTGTTAACATACAGGTTATATATATATAAGTTTTGCCAATTAAATATTAGTTTTGTTCAGAGATTATCTACAGCATTCCCACACTGAATACAACTGACTGAATAATAATGCAAAGTTGCACGTATTTACGGACTTGACCAATTTTCCAGAAAAATGTTACCAGCAAGCAGCTTTATGTTGACTTAAAGACAAATCATCCAGTGAAAAAAAAATCTTTTTTTTTTTTTTTTTTTTTTTTTTTTATTAAACTTGGCTTTAAGACAACACCAATCATTTCTGTATTTTGCATTTTTCTTACTATTTGGATAACAGCTCTTCATCCAGGGGACATACCAATGGTCAATTTAGTTTCCGAATCTGTGGTTTTCACTGGTCGTGCTTCCACAAAAATCAAAGAATCTGCAACAGAATTCAGTGCAACAGTAACTTTGACAAAAACAAATCTCCGTAGGTCTTGATGTGACGACCTAAGACTCCCCAACCCAAACTACTACGTTGCCTTTAAAGACATCAGTGATCTCGCAATTGAGCTTGTTGAGCCGTCCATCCAAGATGAAGAGGGACTCTCTGGAGGGGGTCATGAGGTATTGACCGAACAGTCCACTGCTGGTCATTACCCTGTTCCTACTGCTCCACGGCCACTCAAACGACTTTGTGGCCTCTTTCAAGCTCTTGATCATCTTGACTTTGCCCGTGCTCAGTTCCACAAACAGAACATCCGTTTGACGCCCAGAGCTGCCGAACACGTTGTACTGGTGAAGTTCGGTAAAGGAGCGCTGGAAGGCCAGATCGGACAGGTGGAGGTTCGTGTGGATGTCGAAGGGTTCCCGGATTTCTCCCCGCTCCGAGATCGTCTGGATCCTCATCAAACCATCACCGTCATCAACAGTGACCAAGTAATGACCATCTGGAGACACATAGGGAGTGCCGGTGACGTCGCGGTTTTGCCCAATGACACTATCTGTCACACTGTCCACGATGAGCTGGGGCTGCGAGGCGCCGGTGGAGTCCGGTCGGCAGTCGACAAAGTAATAGCCGCCAAGATGTGTGTACGCCACAGATTTAGGGATGCAGTTATACTCCCACAAGCTGATGTTTCTCACATACGTTGTTGTCTCCAGGTCAATCTTGTGGAGGACAGGCTCATTTCGATGAAGGATGAGGCCGAATCTGGACACAATGTAAAGAGAAAAAAACTAAAATTTAATCAATAGCACACTATTATGAACCCAAAAAATGTAACCACCACATTTCACAACAACCATCTAATAAATATTTGATTTTTCAGATATTTATGTTAGTGACAGCATAGTATTACTTAGTGCGGTTGCCTGGTTCGCAAACCAGATGGGCCAAGGGTCTTCCTGCATGGAGTTTGCATGTTCTGCGAGTTTTCCAGGTTCTACAGTTTCCTCCCCCAGTCCAAAAACATGCAGAGGTTAATTGGATGCGCTAAATTGACCATAGGTGTGAGTGAATGGTTGTTTGTCTCAAGATTTTGGCGCTGCAGTGGACTGGTGACCTGTCCACTGTGTAATGACCCTCATGTGGAGGATAAAGTGGTAGACAACGAACAGATGGACGTTAGTGAACACTTGACTTTTCTTCAAATGTCATCATGAGACTGACATTTTTGTGTTTCGGAAAAACTTCTCAACAATAAATTGCCACCATCATGACTCATCTGTTCTATTATAACTGTTAAAAAGCTAATGCACTAAACTAAAACGGAGCTCTTTATTTTATGAATACATAAAATGAATAAGTACATAAAATAATAAATACAGATCAATTAAATTAAATCATTAGGATTTTTTGCTAATTCCCTTCTCTATTGTAAGTAATATGGCAGTGAAGGTTTGTTTTCATGGTTTCTTAAAAAGGCAAATGGTTCCATCTTAAAGTTGAGCAGCACAACCCACATTTGAGCATTGTCCTTAACCTGAAATAATAAATGCAAATTGATTTACACTAAGTGATTTTAAAAACTTCGGAACTGGTATAATTTCCAAGAAATGTCTCTGAGGATGAAAAGAAAAAGATGAAAAGGTCCATTTAACCACTTTAAAGGTTACATTTTGGGCTCTTTTGTGTTGGCAGTATAACATTATCTATACTTTCCTCTCGAAAATAATTCTATTAGATTTTTAATGAGGGCATGGATCATTTAAAATGCTCCTCATTTAAAAAAAAAAAAAAACGCAAAGGATGTTTTAATAGCACATTAGATTTTAACAGCTGAACTGGGTAGAAGGAATATGCACCGAGCTGACAGGCCTCAATTAAATGTGAATAGCAGCTGATCGATGCTGACACACTTCAAGCCGGCCGCTGTTCATCATCTTTTATGCCATTTGAACATCAGGCTGTCTGTACCTGCGAACAGAAAATGACTGTTTGAAAGCCACAAAGCACGTCATCGCCCCGCTGGAGGGAATCATTGATCGAGAGATTGTTCTGTAAGGTTGAGCTGAGTCAGAAACGATGAGATGTGAAGCCTTGTTTCTCTTTAAAGTGGGTGTCCTGGATCGTTTGTGACCAGTAATTAAAAGAAGATAAGACAGAACTAACTTTACGTGTGTGTGTGCTGGCAGGTGATGACTTCTGTCAGTTCATGACAGGAGTTGGTTTTATCGTTTAGTGATGGTGGATCAGTGGTAGAGCGAGTTGTCTTACAACTGGAGGGTTGTGGGTCCAAATCTTGGCTTTGCTAATCTACATGTCGATGTGACGTTACTCCGGACAGCTGTGAACCGATATGTTCATATGTGAGTGAATGGGTTTATGGCAAAAACTGTTGTGTAACGCAGCTTTTAAAAGCACTATATAAATACAGACCATTTATATATTTGGCAGATTACACTTGCATGTCTTGAAATTCTGAGATCAAATTTCTCACATGGCTGCAGCTGAAAGCTCTAATGTCACAAGAACTTCTTTTCAAAGTAGTAGCTGCCTGTCGGTTTTACTGAGACCCGAGTTGTGATAGAAATGGGGGTGTTACTTTTAAAATAATCATTTTTAAGATGCATCGCGATGCAGTGACAGCACATAATCTGTGGAGAGTGTCGCCAGTCGTTCGGGTGTGTCTGTGCTGCGAGAGGATGTTTTCACATCTACAGTTCTACACACATTCACTCTTTAGCAAATTCAAGGTAACACTGTCTTGGAATGGATGTTTGCAACCAGCCGCAAGAGATAGCATGTGTGCCAGTAGTGTGTGCGTGTGTGCGTGTGTGCGTGTGTGCGTGTGTAAACAAAGGAACACTTTCACTCTCCCTGTGTGTTTTGACAGAGGACAGAGTTGACACTGTCTCTCTGAAGTGTTTGCTTCCATCAACTTAAAAAAAATATATTATTATGACAACATTTGATATTATACTTCATAGTAGAACTGGATTTAAATAGATTACATTGTGTAATTTATTGAATTAATGGAAATTAATACTAGTACTACTGCTTCCGTATTGACAAAATAACGCAGTGCCTTGAAACCATGATATTTTTAATCATACAGTTATCATACTGTCAGAATCTCACACCAACACATGCCTACATAAAACTCTGCTTGTTGATTTTTCAGTTGCTTGAAGCTGCAGCTCGACTGCAGAAGCATAAGTTATTGTTTTTGTAGATGGAACACTTTAATTTGTAAATAAAATGTCCCTTTTCATATTTAAGTTAATGTTCTACTTATATTTTTTGATGAAAACATATCCATGTGCACTAGTTTATCGCGTGTGATGCATTGTCGAAGTGAATGGGTGACCTGGTAATCCTAACCTAGTTGGAATGTGAGACCAGTGAAGAAACAAAAACAAACTTCTTAGTAAAACAATCATTACTATCCACTCTTTCCTAAACATCTGTGGGAACATTTTTGTCTATTTTTCTTTTATGCAAATCTCCCACTGAATTGAATGTCACACTGACAATCACCAATAACAGCTGTGTGTGTGTTCATGGTTTGTGTTGGCTGTTGTTAATTTTTAATAGGGGTGTCCTGATTATTCAAATCCTTGATTTGATTCTCTCTTTAGTCCATATGGGACACACAGACTTTGTCTAGTTTAGTCGAGGATCATTGGTTTTATGTCATGAGAACTCATTTAACTTAAAAAAAAAATTCTCATTTCGATTGTCTACATGGTGTCATGAGTGATGTAATGTCCATCATTTGTTTGCTATGTACCACATTAAGTCCTTATTGTCACATTTAAATAATTTATTAACAATATGAATGTGACAGTAACCAGTCCATTGTAAACTAAGTAAAAGGTAAAGAAGTCATAAAGCTCTATGTAGCTCTACATGGAAGGCAACACCTTTGTAGTAACTACTATACTACCTCAGCCAGAGTACATTTATTTTATTTTAGAGATGAGGTTTTCTAAAGACTGGCGAATAACTAAATTACATATATTTTGTTCCATCTTCTAAAGTAATAGTTTGGTGATTAATGGTCTTTGTCTTTAATGTCAAACTAACTGAGGAGTCTTTGTGTAACTCAATTTGTTAGATTCAAATCAAAAGAAGCTTTCTGACACAAACCATTATTAAAATCAGCAAAATGACAGGCAAAAATTGTTCTTTTTTTTTGAAATGTATTCTCAATTTGCAAGTTAAAAGTGAAGATAATTCTCTTTCCTCTGGGAGTCGTAGCTGATGATTTGCTGATCTGCCTGTCAAACACTGCTGTAATTGTTTTACAGGTCAAATCAATAACAGGAGCAGATCTGCTCTGATAGATATCAATAACATTCTTGGAAGCTAAAGGTCAATAACACATTTTTCTTGCACTGAAATGATTATTTTCCCAGACAAGAATTTTTTCTTTTCTTTCACCTTTTGATAAATGAATAATCAGGCATTGTTTGGCTGTGCTCTGATGTGAAGGCAGCTGGGCTACTTCATTGGCAGACACTGATTACTCTGGGCCAAACCGACAGCTGCTGTTTGTCGTCTGTACCATTGATTAATGCATTAACCATTCTCTCTGGCTCTCCACATCAGGGTGATGGTCACTTTTTTATTTTCATTTTATCAACTTGTACAGACTGGTTCCTAAACACTTTACACGTTATTACAATAAATGTTTCATATATCATTCAATATTGATAATTATTAGGATAAATGTCTTGGGTAAAACTTAAAGAAACCTACAAATTTTGGTTTTAACAATATAATATGTATCATTTCTACTTTTAAATATCTAAAAAGACAAGACAAACCATCTATTTGAGCAGTGTCCTTAATTCAGCCAAAATGTTTCCAACACTCTTTATCTCCATAGATATCTGTATTTATATTGAAGGTAATGGACCACTTCATTCTTTTTGGTTGTCTTTTAATGGCATGTTTCGCAGAACTGCCGCTTTGTTTTCACATACAGTTTCAGTTTGACAATCACCACGCATAACGTTAATAATGTTTAAATGCGCTAAATACTTTTCTGTACTCCAGGAGTTCTCAGTGTGAAGCTGTGCAACTGCTAGACCTGCAAATACTTCACAATAAAAGCCTTGTTGAAATAATTACTGGAAAAAGGGATCAGAAACAATGAAGTGCTTTTACTGACACAAGCGTCAGACAAATAGACCTGCTGTTCAGCGAAGCTGAGATTCACCAGCTGGTGTGAGGCGTTTAATCACCCTTTACGTAGCAATGAGAGATAGAGATAGAGATAGAGATAGAGATAGAGATAGAGAGAGAGAGAGAGAGAGAGAGAGAGAGAGAGAGAGAGAGAGAGAGAGAGAGAGAGAGAGAGAGAGAGAGAGAGAGAGAGAGAGAGAAGTTGGTCTGTGTCAAACTTAAAAGACAAAAAAAGCTGGAATAAAAAGTGATGTCTACTGAGAGGAAATTTACATCAGGACATATACTGTTACTAAATTATTGACCTCAAAGTAATGTTTACTCTGTGGTTAAGTGAAAGCTCCTAGGGCAAAACAAAGTCACAAGTAAGGAACACAACAGTGAATGCTGCACAGTAGCATGTGTGTAACACAGCCGTTCCTGTTCACTCATCCTCCGGCATTAAAAAACAAAACAAAACATTGAATCAACATCTCACTTGGCTTGTTTTGCCAAAAGGCAGTTTGTGCAATGATTAGAAATTTGTGAAAAATAGGTGTGAGCAGCTTGAGCTGCAGGATACTGCATGTGTGGGTAAAAATAACAAATAACACTTTGTCTGTTTTTTTGTGCTGACTTGGACTTGGAGTCGCCCGTCGAGTGTAGAAAAGTCAATGCATATGATGAATGGCAGCTCCAAGACGTTCCTGCTGGCTTTACAGATTAAATAATCGGTGAAAGTTACCGAACATGTCAGCTGTTCGCAAACTGCTCATGTTGCTAAATCGACTGATCACCACTGCAAGAAGAGTCACAAAGCAGTATTTTTATTTAAGCTTTAAATATCATTGTGTATGAACAGACCTTAAGTGTTCTTGTCTGCTTCAGCTGAACTCACACTTCACACTGTTACAGGGCTGTTTAATGGGTTCATAACAAAGGTACATGTTGATCGTGCAGACTCTCTGTGTCCTAACAGCTACTATTAGAGAATCAAAGAATGAGTAAAATTATGGTAAAACTGTAAATCGCTATAAAAGCACTCACAGTAAGAGATGTGTAGGGAATTTTTTTTGCAAAATATGTAATGTTTCTTTTAATGTTAGTAACATGAGTCTGTCATATGATCACACTTAAGGATGATGTGAAGGTAGATTAATGACAAAAGTCTATTAACAATATCACATTACTATCATTAATCACAATTATTTTGTTCCCAGTAATCTGATATGAAATTTTCATAAGTAATAAAATGTGCAGGAGCAAAGAAATCCTTAAATTAAGTTAGAATAATAAAAATCCCAGGCTGCTATACTGTATATTATTATTGCTCTATTAAATATTCAAGAAAATAAGGTGAGTTGTTGGTTGTAGTGAAACTGCAGCTGCACACTGAGAAGCATCATTGAAATGCCAAGAGCCCCATTACACCAACCATGCCGTGTTTAACTTGTAAGATGTCAGGACCATTATGCATGTTAAGGTTCTTATTAATGTAAAAAAACATTTATGATAAACAGACCTGGCTGCAGCAGTAATCAGTATGTTTACATTACAAACATAAGGAATGATAAGTACATAGCCTCTAAAGCAATTTTTCAAACATAACATAGCAAAATGAATCAGCCACATTTTCCTTCAACCTTTCCAACAGGCCTCAGTGGATCTAATTACAGTTGTTCCTGCAACCAAACCCCTCCTTTTCTCCTGCAGACCATTAGCATCTTGAAATCCTGCAGACCTGTTTGCCCCTGGCCTCTCTGTGACATTAGCATGTCTTCTGCTTTCCAGCCTTCTACCAAAAATGTCTTAATGCTTTACACTGATATATTTTTCTCAGTGAAAACACAAGTAGAAGAACGTTTGTGAATTATTTAAAAAAAACCATGATGACACTGAATTTTCTCTGATATTCTCCAAAAAAAGAACATTAGAATCTAATAGTTGAACTTGTTTAAGTTTTTAAAAGCCCATGTTTTCTTTTTTTTTTTTCCATGAGTACATTTTCCACCGTGTGCTGATTTAGTATTGCTTGGTCCAAATGGTGGTCATCAGCATTAACGTACAATTCTGGATGCTTAGCAACATAATTACACTGCCTACCCTCATTTCAGTGACAGAGCTGGTGCTTACACTGATACCACACTGCCTGACAGAAGCTCACATAAGGACGGACTGATACGGGAAAGGCTGTATTTTTTTTTTTTTTTTAGTTAAATATTTTTTCTGCTTTCATTAGTGAATTTATCCACTCAGCGGCCACATTTCCGATACATTTCCGTTGACAGTAATGTCGTATGACAATATTTGAAACCTACTGTTATAGATCACTACAACCTTCTGTTAACAATTCAACATTAATGCACTTGGTATTGTGAGAGTGTATGTAATAATGCTTAGTTGTTGATATAATGTTTAAAATAATAATAAAAAAAGATATAATATAAACTGCACAAATCAACCTAGGCTTGCAACTCATCGTGTGTTCTTAATTGATAGTAAAAGAGAATTGCACATCTTTCTTGTTTAATAAAGTCTGAACAGTGGTCAGGAAAAGGTGAGGTGGTGACGGAGCAGGTCGTCTTTCAGTTAGAGGGTTGTGGGTTTGATCTCCGTTTTGTACAAGAAACTTCTTGCTCCTGATAACTATGTCAACAGTGTGTCAATAGGTAAAAACTGTGGTGTAAAGCAGCTTTGAACGGTTATCAAGACTAGAACAGTGCAAAATAAATACAGACCATATACAAATACAGATATTAACCATTAACATGCCTACTTAAGTCTAAGAGTAGGTTATCCCTTTTGACAGTTACTTTCAAAAGACTGAGCCTTTGGTAATTAAAATGTGATCACTGTTAACTCACTTTGTAGTCATTTCATTCATAACATTAAGATTTAAACTATTAAAGTCAACATAGCTGATGCATAGATTTATTTCTATAAGCATCGCAGGTGAGTGGCCATGTGCTCCTGTGCAGCTCAAATGACCACTGGGCCTTTCTCCCCAAACCTCCATTAACAGACAAGTGCTCACCTGCTCTCACTCAAAATGCCCATCCACCTCATTATTATAGTACTGAGTATAAAAAAATAAATGCCAATGGGATGAATTCATTTTGCAAGTGAATTTGCATAAGTTCTTGGATCGTACCTGATGTGGTTAATGATGAGGCTGGAGGAGGGAATGAAGAAGTCGTCCACTCTGTCAAAGCGTCTGCCGACCGGCTGCGTGTGCACAGTGTGATGGGACCCTCGTCCACTGGCCTGACTGATCACCTGGTGAACATCAACACAGGATATTGTGGGTGTTTAACACAAGTCTCAATGGAGCTGGTTTCACAAAAGTCTAGTCTCTGTAGTCTCTACAGTAGATGTCAAAAATACTTGTAGCCAACATATTTTAATTCATTAAATCAGAGAATCTCTTTATATAAATCCATCTTATTTATCTTTGCTCATATCCACTGTAACATCCTCTTATTGCTGAGACGTTGGGTCTTGTCAGTGGGAGGTGATGTGCTCTGTTTGCACCACACTTGTGCAGGCATGGCTTCTGTGTGTAGGCAGGTTTTTCTTTGATTAATCCACATGGTACAAAGGAAATTGCCACACACCAAATCCTGCTTTGTGAATTTCTGTGCGGGTGAAAAGGAGCAGGATTTTCACATAAAATCCCATCATGATCTTCAGATGAATCAAGATAAATGTCAGGGGGAAACAGGAAAATGAAACTTACTAACAATAGGATAAGATATTTTTTGATTTTATTCATAGAAAATATAAGTCTTGGAGACATACAGTCCTGAAAATCTGTAAATATTTAATAAGTTTTGTCTGTTTTGGTTTATTATGCACCAGCACACTGATGACTGACATTTAAGTTTTGGCTGTCAGCAAGAATTAGAGTCTCTTAACATCTATATTTACTGACAAGTGTATAGAATGTAATTGTATTTAATAAAGAGGCTACAATTCCTTCAACAGTAATCTAACATAAATTAAGTGACAAGAGTCAAGAGGTGACAAATAAATTGGCCTTGTTGCAGTGACTGATCATGTAAATGCACATAAGAATATTATTTGAACCCACATTTGTGGTTGATTAGATAAGTTACAGCAGATTTTGTTGCACATATTAAATAATGTTATTATGATTTTAACTGCTTTTAACTATGTTTCAGATTGATTAATGGATGAAAGGAATGGTCTATATTATGTAAGATAATGTCAGAATTTTCAATTCAGTTTCAGTTTTTTCATTCAGTTTCAAACTAGAAAAAGACATTATGTACAAAAGACAAATTTCAAGCTGTAACTATAGAATGATTTGACTTTTTGCTTGGAAATAAATGGTTATCTGATGGTAACAGATTAGTTTCTGTTCACCGTTTTTGGGCTTAAAATTGAAATCTTAAAATCAGTTAACCAATGAAAATCTTCAGCTGTATATTCAAATTTATCCATGTAAACATATGCTGTTGGTTTTGGACTCAGTTGTGTGACTATTAGTCAACACCATTTTTCTGTTTCTATTTCAATTCCACCGGGCTGCAGTCCGCAACCAACATAATTGAAAATGTGTCACTGCGTAAAAACGTTCACTGTAAGTGACTATTAATTACTGTCATCAGGCAGGACAAACACATCAGCAAATGAAAATCACAGAGAGGCTGTAATGATTAATGCCATGTTTCATGTCATGGTAGAAAAAGGAGAAACACTTCAAGTTGGAATTCACATTTAATTAGTTGCCTTGGCCTCCTGAGTGATAGTGATTATAAGGTTATTTATAATATACAGTAGGCAAGTCACTAATGGGGAAAAAAAATCTACAAAAAATCCTACACCCAGTTGCTTTATTTGTTGTAGGTAGAAACGTATTAGTGTGGCCATAGCTGATGTTGAACTTGCACTTTCTGGATTTCCTGTGTTGACCAATATGCAATTTCTTATCTATAATATTTCATACTTTTGCTGTAATATTTAGTCTGTCTTTTTTTTGAACTTTTGCTAAAAATTTATGATGAAGTGACAGAGTCTGTGAATTCATCTGTCACTATTTTGACAGTCAAGTATTTGCGGGTTTGACATTTTTCAAATGTGAGTCCCCCTTTATGTGATGTATCTGTGTTAGCTGAATTTCTTTGGGCTAATAACTGTTGCTTGAACAAAGGCAGATTTTGAAGATGCCCATTTGTGTTCCAGGAAATTGTAAGATCAGGGTTGTTTTCCTGCCATTTTCACTTATTTAGAAAACACAATAATTGACAGTAGCTGCTACTTTGTGCTACAAACTCTGAAACTACAGAGGAAAAATATTTGAGTGAAATGTGAAACAGCGGCTTGTGGATTTACCTGCAGAGTCGGGAAGTTTTTCTCCATGTCTCCCCAGCTGAGCAGCCACACCTGGTCGTGAGATTTGTCATAGTGGAGCTTCACAGGATAAGGGTCGGTGCTGACCGTCTGGAGGGAGACACACAACCAAACCAAAGTGAGCCTTTAATGACAGCAGGGTTGCAGAATAACAATTTAAAAGGGAATCTAGACTTTGCGTTTGAAGAGATTTGTCTTTGATGTGCAGTGGTAATGCTTTTGAAAAGTTTCCCTGCTCACTAATGCATCAGGGTTGACAGGAGCAGGTCTTCTTCTAACAAGGCAGACTGGAGGTGTGCTTTTTTATGTACAAGGTGTTTTTGCCGTCGAGCTGCATTTCAGATCAAGTGGTGACACACAATTGCTTTACCACACTCAAGTAATTGCCTTCAGTCTTTATCCGTTCCTTGACACGTGGTGGCAATATACCAAGTCAGAAAGGAAAGATGAGTCACATGTGACAGAGAAGTGTTCCCTCTACATTACATCCACCTGAATGCAGATAGACACAGGGGGGGGGGAAATGTAGTTTGTTTTTTCTTTCTTTCAATAACATTTACAGAAAGCAATCATCTTTTTTTTCTTCTCTAGCAAAACATTGCAATCTTGTATTCCCACAAAGACTTCAGTTTACTTTTTATAAAGTATCTGTTTTGCTATGCAGTCCTTATGGTATTGTTTACCTAAGCAAAGTATATATTGTTTCACTGAGAGTGTGAACAGCTCTTCAGTGGTTGTTGGGAAAAAAAAAAAAAAAGATGAGAATTTCTGTTGGATCCCCACTAATCTCTGAGCATGTAGTCATCGGAGAAAACAGGTGTTCATGTTGTTCTTTTCCTCCTGACTATCATCTACTTTCTGGCTGAGGAAGAGGACTAAAATCCTCCCAATATGCTCTTGTAACTTCAGCTACCACAGATAATCATCCGAGATGACGCATGGAAAACCAACCATGTGCAATTTGCAAACAATATACACATTAAAAAGTCTTCAAATATTTAACTGGAAAGTTTCAATATTCAATTACTCATTAATAGCCTTTCATGCATATTAGGCATATTAATATTTCAATGAGAAATTTGAAAAACAAAGAGAAGACCTTGTTTTTTTCTGCCATTTGAAATGAGGACTGGGATCAGGTGGTTAATTATCAACTGCTAATTTAATGCAATGAAGCTAAACCTTCAGGCATCTGAATAATGAGTTTGTGACAGCCTTTGAGACAATAATCTTCTTACTGGTGGGTCCCTGAGAGACTTAAAAGCTGTAAACAGCCATCATAAGGCATTTTGGAACCAAACTAGTACAGGAACTAACCCACTGAAAGCTACCCAAACTGCAGGGCTTTTTTTCTGTTAGTGTTCACACCGCCAGTGAGAAAAAGAAGGAACAGTCAAGTAAGCTGGATGACGGTTTGTGTATGTTCATCAGATCAGTGAAAGAGCTACAGATCACATTACATTACTGCTAAATTATTGTTTTCTCATGATTCCTATTGAGCTGAGAAAGTCCCAAACATGAGGTAAAGGAGCTAAAAATGCCCCTATATTGGTGTTCATTCCCAGTACCGAAGTGGTGCAGACATGCCAAAAAAAAGAAGGTATTTTCCCCAACACTTGTATAAGAAAAAGTAGGAGCCTATGGTTTCAGAAAAACCTGCAGGAAAAGGATCCACCCTGTATCAGCCAATCCCAACCTGAATAAAATCACAGACACTGATGATTTGACTGACTGCTGCTCACGGAAAATGTGCTGAATGCTGTCATGTGGGAATTGTGTCATTTCCCGAGTCTGACTCGCAGAAATAAAATTCCCTCAGGAAAGCAAATGGTGCGGTGAGGTGGCAGCATATTCCAGGGAGTGTCTCTTACACTATCTGTGAAGGAAACTGCAGCTGTTGTCATGTAACAATATCTTCGTGAAGTATCCAGGTTACAGTGTCCATGGAGAGGTGGGTGTCAGGGTTACTCGCTCACCACTTTGATGTAGAGGTTAAGTGTAAGTCTTGACAAGTGCAGTTTGAATGACGCAGGTCATGTCAGAGGTCAGTAGCTGAACTCAAGGTCAAAGAACTGATGTTGCAGCTGAAATGTAGCACTGCTTTGAAACAAGCCAAGATCATCTGTCGCCACACTGGTGTTTGATACACGTCATCTAAATGAATGAAAAATAAAATTGAATCAAGTAAAATTATAAAACTTAAAGTTTTAAACTACTAAAACTAAAAAAATAATAATTGGAGTCTGTAATTAGAAGAAATGGTGAATGTCAGCCTGATCAGTGTCCAAAACCTGTAGCTACCAGCTGGAAGTCAAGACAGGACATGTTGATTAAACATACTGTATCTGACATGTTAGAATAACAGGTTTCTTCTACTAATTTTTAGAGTCTTCTTTTTACCTGATCAACTTAAAAAAAACATGCTCTTTGAGGTACACTGTGTAAAATTTAGCAACTTTTGTTGGAGATGAATATCCCTCACAGTGTGTTGAAGAATCTATGTAGCTTTCAGTTAGCATCAAAACTCAAAACATTTTCACTTTGTCCATTGTGGGCCACTGTAGAAACATGGTGGTTCAAAATGGTGGCTTCCATAGAGCTGACCCTGCTCCTGATACCAATACAGTATACAGTAAAAAGCTCATTCTGCAATAATGAAAAACAACAATTCTTCATTTTATCTTCAATTTCTGCCAAATTAAAACTATTTCATCTTAATTTTACACACAAGCTGCAGCCTATGTAATCCTTTCATTGGTGAAGAAATAGTCGGTGAAAATACTCTCAAAATAAGATTAGTGGTATCTACATTATCATATACCAGGGGTCAAACTCAAATGACCTGGGGGCCAGTGAGTGTCTAGTCTGATCATAAAGGGGCCTGTATAGAGGAAAATTGCAACACAATATTCCACCGTGATGTCGGATAATATATCACAGAATTTCAAAGTAAAAGTGCTTGTTTTGGTATGGGACAGTTTATACTTGACAATAAAGCAAAATAAATCTATTAATATCAAAAACAGAGACATTTAAAATTAAGTAAAATTCACATGCAGTCAAGCTCACATATGTAATTTCATGTTGAATGTTCTATTATTACTATTATAAAAAAAAACATATTTGCATTATATTCTGTTTATATTTATATTATATATATCATCTCACTGGCAGCTGTATGTTTTCATGGGGAAACTGGTAAATGCAGCCAAAAACCAGATCCAAACCAATAACTAACCCTGTCCTTGCTCTGGGCCCCATGCACTGTTCTTCATTTCATGTGAAGCTTTGAGGCTTTTATATTATTATTATTTAATCTGTCTGCAAAACTCTGCAAAGTCCAAGTAAACAAATGTATGATTGCAGCCTCCAGTTATGGTTTAAAACCAGATGAATGTAGTGGAAGCAGCATAGTCTGCTCCATGTTTTGGCAAGACTGCCTACATGTCTGAAAAAACAATGTGTAATTGAGAAAGTAGACTGCAAATACATATTATTTCTGGTGTCGGAATGTGTACCTTGTGTTATAAATGAAAATAACAGTTGTATGACTGAACAGCTGTTAGTGATAGCACAATTAGAATGAGAAATTAAATTAAACGTCTGAAATCTCAGTTTACTGCTCACTTTTGTGGAAATTATTCAACGTGAGTGGAGCAGAGACAGCAGACAGTTTTGAATGGCAGCCTCATAGTTGCTTTAAATCAGGCCTTTAATTAAGATTGGCTGACAGACATCCACAGTCTAAAGAATGTCAGTATCTCTTTATATCACTCAGCTGTATTGTGCGCCCGTTACCAAGCAACCAAGTGATTCAAAGCACTTCCTCAGTTTCAGTTGCTATTCTTGCAGTCAGCGATGTGCAAATCCTTTGGACCTTATGTGGCCTTCCTTATGTTTTCTCTTTAAGCTTCCACATATGAAAGCACAGACCAATGCCCACATTACTGACACAAGTCCCGGTCAGAGTTAGTTGCCAAAAAAGTGGTGTGATTTATACAGCCTCCTCACTCTTGTGTATTTCCATCCTAATAAATTATTAATTGAGTAGAATATTTAAAGTCCGGACATATCTTGAGTAAAATAAAAGTAACATTTTCCAAAAAAATTGAACTTGGGTAAAAGCTGGAGCATTAAGGACAAAACTACAATTTTTTTTCATTTCCTGGATGAAAGACAATGTTTTGTAACACACTCATGATGTTCAAAAAATATCTGCCATTTAACAGTATTTATCACAAAAAAGTGTCCTATTTAAGGTTTTTGTGAAATACTGCATGTTGCCTTCAACTTCAATTCAAGATACTTTGGTTTAACAGAGAATGGAATGAAACTATTGGCTCTTGGAACCTTGAAAGTTGTTTGTACCGATGGAAACAGAATTTTAGGTCTGTCAAGAAAAACTTCCCAGGTTTTACAAAGGCATGAAAAGGAAAAGTTTTTCACTTTTTTTGCATCTTTCTTTGAAACTTCTCTCATTGACTCTCTTTCATACACCGTTGTGGCGTTGCTGACAAAAGTGAGATGAATTCAGTTTTCAATTTATGCTGAAAATTACCTGGACAGCCTTCTGAGACTGGATGTCAACTATGAGCACTCGATTCAAGGTTGGCTGTGTCACGTAAATGAACTTGTCCTTAATGTTGACCGCTGATGACCACACACATCTCTGGACCATCTCTCCCGGTGACGTCGGACACACCTCCTCCTGAGAAAAACAAAATAGCACAAACACACAATCACTGTGTCAATGAATTGTTTTTTATATCACAAGGAAATGTGGCTCGTTAAAAAACAATTATCTGTATCCAGTCATTATTAGTTGTTGCTTACTACTCACAGTCTTATCACCTGTGATAATGTGACTCGTCTTATCTTGGCAACTTGGAATAAATGAAATCTCTCTAACTGCTACCATTTGTCCACACACATTCCACAGAACAAAGCCTTCAGAAGATCGGCGGATGTTCAGCTGCCAGTCTTGGCAGTGTTTGCCTTCCTCACCAACAGGAACCTTTATCACCCTTCTGTCTCTGGAGCTCTTCCCCCTTCTCACCCCCTTCCTGGCCCTTGAAGCCTACAGGCTGTACCTAGTCGTGTGTTCCAGACTCTGCAGGATGATTTAGGGAGCTGCTGGCCAGCAAGGATGAATGAAGGGCTCCTGCATGGCGGGAAGGACTCTGTCTCCTGCAGTGTATTTACAACTACAGTCAGTGACAGGTGCCTTCCCACAGGCCAATGTCTTTTAGTTAGAAGGACATTAGGTAAGGTATGAACTTTGCTGAACTATGTAAAGGATTGGTGGGTGAAATGACAGAATTTATCTCATCCCTGCTGCAGAAAGCAACTCATCCCTGGATCCCTGGCCTCTTTATTTTCTCTCTAGGGGCAGGTTAAAGTGGTTAATTTTAAAACAATGACGGTACTTTAGCATTTTTGACTTCATAACAAGTTTTATAATTTGCTGCATCTGCATTGTCTTTCGATGTCGAGGTGTAGCATCATGTCAGTGTTTTCAATCCAAAACAGGTTAGAGAAGTCAGTTTCATAAGCCAGAAATATCAGCACTAGGTGAAGTCATCAGTGAGTCAGTGGTACTGAACCGTATGAAACCCTGCAGACCCACACTGTGGACTTTTTGTGTTATATTGCTGTAAAATCTTACTTATTGCACCTTTTAAGAGGTGAGAAATCGAACATCTGATGCCCAGCTGAGGGTGTGAATGGAGGCGGGTGTGTTTGTGTGTGCTGCATATGTCTGTATGTGTGTCGGTGCATAACATGTAAGCAATTTACACAGATAGTGATAGCTTTTAAAGAGAATAAATATGTCTTTTCTCCTCTTTGTTACAAAAGGGCATTCGCCCACCTGACATAGAACAGAATACAGTATATAATGGAGTCACTGAAACCTTAGAGAACAATAACAACAATTTCAAACAGATACTTTATAAAATACTATTGTGAAGTATTTCAACTCTTTACTGTTGTGAATGTGGATGATGACATTTAAACAGTCCTGCTAAGAAATATGAGGATTCTGATATTCCCCAGTTAAGCTGAGGGATGATTTGTAGAGTTAATATATTTGAGACAGAGCATCAGCCATCTGTGGGAAAGAAATTGCTGAAAACAGTAGAGCAGCAACACCCAAAGTGTCAAAAAGAGGAATGTTAAGGCAAAGTAACTGCACACCACAGTTCTGTTCCCTCAAGGTGTTTATCTAAGCTCTCAATCCAGACTGCAAAAACATGCAATATGATGCAAGTCACAATGTTTTACTATTCGACTCACTTTTTTTTTTATAGAACTTCTGTATTATTATTATGGTGCTTTCATGCCAAATGCAAAACAAATTTTTCATGTAATGCAAATACAGATGAGGACCATGCAAAAAAACAAACAAACAAAAAAAAAAAACATATTGCATTATTTACTTAATTTGCTCTTGTAAAACTTTTACTGATACAAACTTGTGAGCGCAAGTCAAATTGAGACTGGGTTGGATTAGTTTGGTTCATTGTGAAAATTCACTACATGTTTGAGCTGGACAAACCTTTAAGTTGAATAAACATTTCTTTACACAGGTCACACTCAAATGTTGTTCAATTTAAGAGTTCGATGTGTCTTTTCTGGAATAGATATGACCTTGTGGATGAGGTCGATAGGTTTCGATTGGGTCTCTGTTTTGTGATCGGTCTCTATTAGTGGGACAGAAGTAATTAAGGTATATAATACAAGCCTTGCCATGGGCAGATTGGATTTAAATATGCCAATAAAAGGACAGCTGTAGGAACTGGGTGGCATTATGCCGATGTCTAACTTGCATTTCTCATCTCTCTTCCTCTTCAACTGTCAATAAACTGCTTTTATACTATCTACACTTCACACATTCATATCCACTTTAAATCTAGATTTAATTTGCACCTATTTAATTTTACATCTGGTTTAATGTGAGGTCCAGCTGCAGTCAAATCATCATGTTTTCATACGTCCAAAAAAATACTGCTACAGCAAAATGATGGATAATGTAAGCAATTCATGAACCTGCATTGCTGTTTTCTTGCTTTTCAGTAGGTCAAATATTTCTATATGGTTTATTCATAGCTGCTAGTTTGGAGTCAGGAAGTATGTATATATGCCCATGCAGTTAACGATTGCCAACACAACTACATTTGTACTTTTGTCTAATGTTGTAACAGTGTGTCCTGACCATAGAATTTGTATAAACAGTTCCCTCCTGAAGCCAACTGGGAAATAAGCAAATATTGAATGGACACTAGATGGGGACACTAGATGAAAAACAACAAGACTTTGAATGGAAGTCTATAGGAAAATAGGTGTACTTCCCATTTGATTTATAACATAAAAGTTTTCCTTTGGTGTGAATGATCTTAATCACTGGTTTGAGGTTTTCTTTAATAGCACATGATTTCAATTTTGTTCATTTTGTTCTCATTTAGATGAAAATAGACACTAGACCACAGCACATACGAATGGACACCAGTGTGAATGACAGCTGGTATCATGTAATAGCACTTTTCCATTATACGGTTCTAGCACTACTTGGTGTGACCTGACTTTACTTGATTTTTTTGTGCTTGTCCATTACAGATAGTGCCTGGTGCTTTTTTAGTACTTGCTCTGGCAAGTTTCCAAGCAAGTTAAGCAGATACCAAAACGTGATGTCAACAGACTGCTGGCCACTGATTAGCAGAGAGTGTTGACACTAGAGTAGTCATGATTGCTGCGTTCGACAAAAAAATCTTTTGGTGAACAAATCGTATTAATTACCTAATTTAATGATTCAAAATGAGTGTTATGACGACCTTGACCATGTTGAGGAGGTACTATGAAAAAATTGAAAAATTACATGCCTTATACCAAACCGAGTAGAGCTGAGTAGTGCTAGAACTGTATAATGGAAAAGGGCCATCATAGACACCTGGTTAGGGGTGATGTCTGTGAACTTCCATTTGCAAAGTGTCAACATGACACCTGTCAAATCGCAAAGCTCGATGGTTCAAAACGGAAGATCAGATTCCTATGGGTGAAGTCATGACTGGTTGCCACTTGGTGCTGACAATTACCATTCTCTATACTCATTAAATCTGAAGTATTATGAAAAAAAAAAAAAAGCAAGAGCTTCCGTGGGTAGTGTCAGGTGAAAGTAAGTGATACCAAAGGCACTGAACTGTTGATTATGTCCCTTAAGGGAACTTTTTTGATTCTTCACTGCTATAGAGGGTAGTAAAATAAAGATACTTCCTGAATATACTTTTTAACAATTCAACATAAAAATCCCCAATACTGTGCATATCACGGCCTTTGTGGTAGTTAAGGATAATGGATCAGTGGTACAATTACCATAAACACATCAATCAATGCTTCTTTGAGATGGTAAAAACATGAACGCCATGTTGGGAGCGGCCTCGCGTTCATGCAGCAATCCCCTGAGACAGCACTGGAACTGGCAGCAGAGCACTCGCAGTGATTGATATCCTAATACAAACACACCTCTCACAGGAACGCTTGGCTGATTGTTGTGCATTTATGGCACTGCATTATGTGTAACAGCCATCCAATCAGTGCAAGACTCCTGGAAGAAAAGCAGCTCAGAGGAAACTGTCTTCCAGAACACATGTAAATCTAACTGGTATCTGTCAGCGAGTCGCTTTGAATATTTTGTTGTCAGAGAGCCTCAAGGACTCCACTGAGAGATGACACCGTACTGGTCTCTCAGTGAAGTGAATTAAAGGGAGTTGGCCACTGTTAGCCACAGCACTGATCCAAAGAATATATGTGATTAGCAGTAATTCATTTTAAAACATACTCAATATTTTTTATTAACAAAAAAAAAGAAGAATATAGGATATGTGAAAGATGTTCACAGTATTGAACCAAAATATCTGTCTCAGCTCTATTGAGCTTTTTAGCATTTTACTTGATTCTACAGCCCACAAATTTAATGTTTTAAATTATGTTTAGATTACCAGGCCAAAGTGACTCAGATCAGATTTATTAATGGAAAAAGACTGTATGGATACAGAAATTTGATCATTAATTCTGATTTTTTTTTACATCAGATTTGTGTCACTTCAGTATGTGGGCCTAGATCAGATGTACAGTATATATTCAGGATGTGGCCACATGACATGAGAGACAACAGTCATACCAGAATTCATGCAGCTTTTTACCTATATACATTCACTGAGCATCCACCTGCAATGGCAGAATAACAATGGAGGAGAGCGGTGTCCTCTAGAGCTAAATCTCACCCAGAAATATGCTGTGATAGCTTACATTTCTGACCTTTCACCTGCTTCAATACTGAGTAGGCATGTAAAAAAAGCATCTGCGTTTGTGTGAGCCGTTTGAGACTGGAATCACATTAGCACTGCAAGTCAGACACAAGACAATTATTTTGAATGTGAGCAGTCAAATCTCATCTGTAAAGAATACAAATGGAATTGGATTTGATAAAAGTGGCTGGTCATCTAAACATGGCCTTAGATCAGGCTACTGGACACAATTTGACCAGCAGACAATTTAACAACCAGCTAGTGTGCTAATTGAGCTTTTCCATTATACAAGCACTACTTGGCTAAACTCGACATGACTACTCGTTTTTTTTTTTTTGCTTATCTATTAGGGATACTAAATATATGATATCAACAGGCTGCCGGCCACTGACTGGTCACTGGAAGAGTCATGAGAGTAATGATCAACACAAGAATCAAACCCTGCATTTTTAAAAAACCAGCAACAGCGTTACAGCAAAAATACACCATGGTCCATCGACAAGGCGCAGATGTTCCCATGTTTGGTTGCTGACGAGAGGATCCAGAGAGAGCTGGACGCAGTTTTGCACAGCTGTGCTATGATGACCCCACCCATGTTGATACCCAAACTTAGTAGAGCCAAATAGTGCTGGAACTGCAAAATGGAAAAAAAAATGTCATTAATTGGCAGCTAAAGAGTTTGTGGATGAATCAGTTAATTAGGTCTGACCTTAACTGATTAAACTAATATTGTATTGCATATGTTTCTCAAACCTTAAAAAATAAATAAGTATAATTTATTTATATGCTTATGGCTTTTCCATCTCCAGGGTCACCACAGTGGATGATGTGCATATTTATTTTGGCATTTATATTTTATGCCACACTGCACCCATTCATACTTGGGACCAGTACCAGGAATGCACTGGATGCAGCCCCCCATGGCAGGGGTCAATTTAGGGTGTCTCGGGGTGGGGGCTTGAACAACCGCCTGGTCACAAACCATGTTCTTTTTCCACCTGGCATATTCCAAAAGCATATTTTTCTGTCAAATTTCACCTCATCACCTTTTGGACCTGCCACCACATTATCAGTATTTTGCTTCTGAGATCTTCTCAGCTAAAGTTGACTCACACTCACTGACGTGCTGCACCGATGAGCAATTGAAAACTGATTACAGGATTCTGTGCACTTTCCCGATGCCACCAGGAGAAAAGTGCCACTCTGGACCACTGTGCCACAAAAAGGCTGAGGCAATTACATCACTATTTATCGCATGTTAGCACATACAGTATTAATTGGTTTGAGGCAGTCCTTTAAAATGTGCAAGTACAAAAGCAGTGCACTGAAGCTTCACATACTCACATGAATAAGAGTCTCTGCTAATTCTTCCCAGTATAAACTCTATTGACTGGTAATGATTGATTTCAGAGGGCATTACTGGGCAAGACAACAGGCAGGCCAAAAATAAATAACACAATCAATCACACATTTTCTTATTTGAAAATACACACAAAAAATCTCTACTTTTTCCAAATGCAGAAGTTCACTGTGAAACATCTACACGTTTTATCGCATGGTGGAGAAAGTAAAGGTTTTGATGCAGGTCTGCCAAGGACTCACAACACTTTTCAAAGTTCCCCATAACATTTGGTTTTATTATGCTATTTGTTTTTTTGGCAAAATATTCTGCTGTAATAAAACAGAAAATTTAAAGGGGAGCATTCAGCAGTGTAATGAGTCTCTCAGGTATAAACCTGTAGTTTATAGACAACACCTGGGTGAGAAAGACATGCAGGTCAGTTGATAGTTTAAAGTTTACACAGAATAATTCAAATAATGTCTTGAATTACTACACCTGTGGTGGTGAGCCAAACCTGGCGGCCAACTTGTTGAAGAGCTCATAAGGTTAAGGTTATTCATTTGCATTCTGCTTAGTATTAGCACTGCACCATCCACCAATAGGCTGTGAGGTGGAGTTGTTTTTAAATTCACTCCCCACTTTCTTTCTATTTAAATAACTCATGTTACCAGGTGAGCAAGTCAGAAATATAGATAGCAAACATTACCCACTCAGTAATTTCTTACAATATTATTAACAGAATTAGAATCGGAAGAGTGTAAACCTCTGCAAAGGCCAAACAATATTTCCAGTTCAGAAATATTTATGACTTTTTACATCAAACTTACAAGTGTTGGAAAACCTTGCCAAGTTAAGTTTTTATGAATTCCTGAATCTTTGATGGGATAGGTGAAATGATGGAATCTTCCATTTTTTAGGAAACTGGACCTTTACTTTCAGTATTTACTTGTTTCACAAATGTAATGTACCTTTTCATGAGTAGATCAGATGCAGCTTAAAATTTGAACTACACAATTAACCACAACATTAAAAGAGGTAACTTTTCTTCCCCATCTGCTGTGATGGAAAACAAGGTTAATGGTAGCTGCGATGTTTGCAAAAAAGCTACCAAATTAACTGGAAGAGTGGAACAGTCTGGTGATAATTGCCTGTGGATTTGTCTCTTTCTACAGCAGCTTTCACTTGATCCCTTGTTATAATGAGATTAATCATAGAGTCATCTCATATATACTTCTGGTTTCTGAAAACAAAATGAATAAAATATTTCAGTTTACTTTTTATTTCATTGGTGGTGGCTAGATGCCTTTGCTTAAATTTGGATATTGTAATAACTGTAATATATTGGAACTCTTCAGCTACATATCATCTAATAATAAAGTAGCCTCTAGGGGCCAAGTCCAATATTTTGGGGCTTCCGGTGTAAAGCAAATATCTGGGCCAAATCTCCATCTTCTTTTCACCCTACTCTGTTTCCAATGAAACGAGCAGTGAGACCTAAGAATTGAGTTGGAGTTAAAGGAGACAACATTTATGGCTGGAAATTTGTGGCACAAACTATCTAGTTTTTAAAATGCAAATGATTCAGCTCTTATTCCAGCCTGAAAATCTTCCCCCAGAATTGTGTATATTCACAACTCACAGACAACATAAAATTAGCTTTGCAGTTTTGCAGTTTTTATATTTGTCAATTTCCGTGATCATTTGCATTGAAATGATATAACTGAAAGTTGGTCTCATATATCAGACAAGTTTCAATCAGTTAAACTCATAAACAACATGTGTATGTGATGCCCAAGCATGTCTTGAATAAACCTAACGTTATAGACCTTTTTCACAGCCTATATTTGTCAACATGAAATAGTAAGACACACAGATTTTGCATTAACATTAATTGGGTTACACTCCAGGTGTAAGAAAGCCAGGGTGGTGCTATTGCTGAAGCGTAAGAGTAGGTCACACTAAATATTCAAGTTTTAATTTTTTTTCTTAAAAAGAAAAATAAATAAAATAAAAATATAACTGCATGCATGTTTCTGATATTTTGTGAATGTGTTCCACAAAAGTTATTGAGAAATAATTACACTGTGAAGTCATTATAGCATTGCTAAAAAAAAACAAAAAAACAAAACAAATGCAATGGTTGCCTAAGTCTTTTACACAGTACTATATACCCATGCAGTTAATGTTGATGAA
The DNA here is from genome assembly GCA_016785285.1 of Brachirus orientalis. Classification (NCBI taxonomy): domain Eukaryota; kingdom Metazoa; phylum Chordata; class Actinopteri; order Pleuronectiformes; family Soleidae; genus Brachirus; species Brachirus orientalis. The sequence goes on from JAFBJR010000058.1 coordinate 7,275,532, forward strand.
TGCCCACAGTGTGAGAAATGCTTCTTCTCACACAAATGCCAGATAAGCCAGGAAGAAGAATATGTCACTGCTTTAAAAAAACAAAAAGCTGTTCCTCTTTCCTGAACACTCACCTGCAGAGCCAGCAGCTTCTCACTGGGCTTAATGTGTCGTTGAATCTCACATGCCACTGGCTGAATGACTTTAATGCCATCTTCATAGAACACATAGAACATGTTGCCAATGCCAAGACCTACAGGAGAGTCCAAACAAAAGAAGGCAACATCAAAAACAGCTCCATTACACACCTGGAATAGCTCATGACTCTACACGGTGTGAATGTTTGCAACAGAAATAAGCCTTTAACATTGTTATCTCCTTCAAATGCATCAAATCATTTAATCCTTCTCATCACAGTTCAGTAACCGTATTACAGAAATTCAATCAACTCAGTTTAATGAATGCTATAGAGGAGCAGACACTGTCTAGACGTACCTTCTTCTCGCCACAGAATGTTTGCCACTGTGAGGAAGAAAAAGAGGAAAACATGGGTCAAAATAAATGCAAGAATCAATAGCATTCCCTCTGTGAGAGCTAATAAGCAAACACACTAACTCCTATTGGAGCAAAGAGGAATGCAGACCACATGAAAGTTTGATGAAAACAAGAAACAGGCTTCCTGACACCTATTGCAACAGACAATCGATGGAGCACTCTGCTTGGAAATAATTTGATACCAAACAGTGGAAAATGGAGTGCGGTCAGCAAACTATAACTGCAGTAAATACTTTATGATTTTTTGGATGCTGTAACCCAAATGCACTGATGTGAACAGCTGTGAAGCAACTCTAAAAAAAATATAATGAAATCAGACATCAGTTCATCACCCATAATTATGGGTTTTATGGATAAGCTGCCTTTGACACACATGAGTAGTCCACAGGTCTCAGGCTCAGATGATAATCATAACTAATTATGAGCGATTAGAGTGCTGCTTCTTCAGTGGCAAAACCAGCTGCTGTATTGGTAATATCCCATTAAATGCAGTTGGAGGTGACTAAAAATGTGGCCTGAAAATCACGTAACACTCTGATTGTTTTAATGAGCAACCTGACACACAGACCCACTGGCTTTCAAAGCAGCCACTCAGAGAGGAGACACTTTTACGTCTCAACACCATTGCTGAGGTAAAAAATGGATAATACACTCACAAAATCTGGAACACTAAGTGCTTTATTTTGTTGGGATTTGTAAGACAGATTAGATATATCAGGGTTTGTTGGCTGAGGAAAATACGAGAGCTGAGTAATTCTCTGACTATGTTATCAATCAGGTGGAGTCATCACTAGGCCACTGAGCCCAGAATCATGACATCTCACCAACCAGGTGTTGCCAAGTGTCATGGTGATTACAGGAGGAAAATTCAAATTGCAGTGGCTGAATACAACACATTACAATCTGCAGACTCAGCTTTTGGTTTAGTTATTTGCTCCACTGGTGAGGAGATGGAGGAGACATCAGGGCATGACTGATCAACCACAGATGACTTGGAATAAAAGAAAGAATAAATATTGTCACATTTTTGTGTGTGTGTGTGGACACACATTATAAGTCATTATCGCTTTTCCTGTATCATTAAGAGAAGGCTTCCTTTTCATGTGCACCTGTAAAGTTTATTTTAGAAACTATATTATCATTTGTATATTATCTGAAAAATTGCAGTGTGTGAAAAGTGTTATCATGGTGATATTCAACAAGCTAGTAATAGCTGGGTTAACTTACAACAGACTTTTTCTGGTGTTTTTTTTTTTAAAAACACATTGGCTTAAATAATTCAATTAATATCATAACGTGCACAAAGAACTAGTCAACTAATGGCTTGACTTGACCAGCACAAGGATGATTTTTAGTTGGAGCAGACATACAGTAAGCAACAGTATTCAGCAGTGACATATGAAAGTATGTCACCATTAATATGTGGCTGGTCATCTAAACATGGCCTTAGGTTAGGCTACTGCACACAATTTGATAAGACCAGCAGACAATTTAATAACCAGCTAGTGTACTAATGGACCCTTAATATGAAAATATATCATATTAAGAGATAATATACAATACTCAGTATATTCAATTGAAATACTGGATTCATGACAATTGTGCAGTCATTATATTTACAAAATAAATTTTCATTTGTGGGCAGCAAATTGTTAAAATTCTGGTTTGGTGTTTTGTTCTGTTATCGACCCAATACTGAGGCTAGTAGCACTTTAAAACTATGGATGCCAGCAGATCAAGCAGAGAGCAGCTGGCAGCTAAGCATTATAAATGCTGAATGATACCATATCTCAAAACCTTGACATTACCTGTTACCTCAATTAAAAACATCTTGACTAGAGGAGAAGAAAAACGAGGATGTGCAGTGCTAAAACATGGATGACTGTAAGTGGAGAGGAAGTTGATGACAGACATGCTGATGATATGGATATTTTCTTGAGGACAGAGAAGCACCAAAAAGAACTACAGTCAAAGTTAGCCAACAACCCATTATTGTTGCCTTGTCCATCTCCGAGACTAAATTCTAGAGCACAATAAGCATTGTTCTCTAACCCACTAGCAGCAATACTATCCTCTCACACTGCCTTTTTAACTGTGACCTTCTCTGCCTTTGTTCTGTCCCCCAATCTTCTTCAAGCTTTCACCACATCTCCCATTTTAAGGCATTTTCACTTTACAATCCAATTTCCTGCTCAATTCACATCCGATTCTAATCTAACCTCTAATGCGGTGCTCGTTCCCACAGCCTCTTGTTCGGGTCGGACAGATGCACAGAGAGAGAGAGAGAGAGAGAGAGAAAAGGGAGGAGACAAAGCCAACTAGACACGGCTGTGCAGTTAGTCGGCCTTAATCTTTCAAAAATGCTTTGTCATGTGTTTCCTGTGCACTCGTGCATACCTTTTAGCTCATTAAAACTTACACAAAAGGAGTGGGATTCGAAGAAATTAAGACAATGAAGGAAGGAAGCAAGGACAGGACAAAACATAAAGAAAAAAAAACAATACAATTTATTTGAGATGTGCCAAAAATGAAACATGGGAAAAATGGAAAAGAGGAGTTGAGATGAGATCTTGTGTGCCCAGGTCTTTTCCAATAGCGCACAGTATTGATGCTATTCATCACTTGGCCGAAAGTCTGCGGCTGTTCTGCGCCTACAAGAGGACCATACATCAACTTCATCATCCATACAACAAAACAAGCTGGCTGCCACTGTAGGCGGTGAGTTCACTCTCTCTGGCCGTAATAACTGTTTCCACTGTGGGCTCGGGAGCGCCGTGCTCCCCCTCCATCCTGGACTGTACAGTTCCTCCCATCAGCAAGGTTACATAAATTTAATTTGTTTACAAGAGCACACTGCTGTGACAGTGGGCCAAACAGCCTGTGGTGTTCACCATAGTGGCATGGCAGAAGACAGCGAATGCTTAATATACTGTAGGTAGACTAATTGGGTCAGAGTGGTTGAAAATACAAAATCCAACACAGGATGACAGGATGCACATTTTTCTGCTGCTCCTTTCCTTTAGTTTATCCTAGAGGGTTCTTGGAAATACTGAACCCTGCAGTGTGTTCAAGTCAATTATGCACAGTACACAAATACTTTATTACCAGTAACCCGTAAAAAGAAGTCAGTGCCTGCTCACTGCTGGAGTCAGTTATGAGGAGGCAGCACAGAATTACCAATGAAACAGGAGAAAAAACTTCCCTCCTCTTCATCTGAATTGATACAAAACAAATATGCTCTCTCTGGAGAGGATACAAAACCAAACATGCATTGCTAGAGCTGAGCCTGTATTTTACATGCACCTGCCAAAGACAGCACATCCAGACCAGGATTCACATTCCTCTGGACGCCTGCTTTGTCTTAAGGCCTATGCACACTGGACATGTCTCTGGTGTGATTTATTAAAATGTTAATAATACATTTTCAACATGTGACTAGTTAATGTGAGCTTTCACAACAGTGATGGAATTTTGCGGTTTTTACAGCAAAATTATATTTTCTGCCGACTGGTACACATCTAACCTATCAGAATGCGTTTTGCCGAACAATGTGACATTGAAATTGAAATGTAATATTCAAATAAGGGAGCTGACAGCTGGGACTGTTTGCAAATAAACAGGACCTTTCTCAAATGTCAAATCTGCCTGACAGACATTGTGAAGTACAGTTCTCCATGAAGCTGTGAAATGGTCAAGTTTAAGCTCCTGCATACTATATTTTCACTACTATTCGCAAAACCAGAGATAATCCAGTCTCTTACTTCCTCCCTGTCTCTTCAACCTGAAGCCATAAAGATTTAAAAAGGGGGTTTACAAATGCTTAGTTTCATTATCTTAATTGATTTCATGAAACTTTAACTTTCATCTTCAACACTTTTATCTGAAAAGAAGAGGACATGAATTTGTAAGTTGTACATGGCGGAAAAAAACAAAACAAAAAACAACCACCACCACCATATAGTTTCATGTTATCATTTGCAAAATGTAAAATGACTGTTCTAACAGTTGGCAGAAAGTTATGAGGGTCAAGTCTAATTAAACATGTCTAATTCACAACAGCTGCCAAATAGTGGCATCATCCGAGTGTTTGAGTGAATACTGATGAATGTTATCTGTTGAAATCCTTTTTTCCTCTTCCTTCGGCAGCAAACAGGCATAACTCAACTAGTAATTACGTTTTCCAGCTTTTAAATACCCACCATCCATTCTTCAGCCAGTAAATTCTAGTGATTTCCTAGATTTTCTTTTTTTTTTTTTTTTTTTCTTGCTTTTAGCAACTGTGTGGAGCGTGTATACTTGAGGGTCATTGACGACAGCAGGACACAGCATATTTACAGTCAGACAGAGTAAAAACTTTTCGTAACAACAGAAACTGCCTGCACTAGAATTAGAGCTGGTGGCAGGAAGTCAGTGGGGGCCTGAAGGCTGCATCATGTCTTTAGAAGGAAAGTATTCAAAAGACTTAATCTTTGAAGAAAAACAATCCCTGAAAGTTTTCCAAAAAAAAGTTCAAGTTATTGGAGAGAGAGAGAGAGCTTGAAACATCAAAGCTTGGAAAAGATATCTCTATATAACAAATCACATAAATAAACAATAACTCAGCATTTGGGCTAGTAACAAAAGATTCATGCAGTTATGTGCAAAAGAAATAGTGTTTGTAAACGCAAATATTGCATTTAATTTATTCTCTTATGTGAGAATCCCTTTTTTTAATGTGAAATTAATGTTATTCATTCGTTCCCCCCCTCCACATGAGGGTTGTGGAGGAGCTGGAGCCAATCCCAGCTGAAATAAGGCAATTGGCGCAGCACAGCATGGACATCTTCAATGTTACCATTTACATCAGGTTTTTACACCGAAACACGAGAAGTGTTAAAATAACTTGAGCATGAAAATCAGTTGATAGTCAGTTGACAGTGGATGGCGTCACTGCCGGGATAGAGTCGCTAGTTGCTGACAGTGCGTCCAACAATGTGTGAAAACCCACTGTGATGGGAGGGACATCGCTGAAGGAAACATGGGTGCTGTTTCAGCAGAGGCTGATCTCTGTTCAGGGTATAAGGAGCAGACGGAATGCCAGAGAGAATAGAATAAAACAGCCTTGTGAAGACATTGGTGGGAAGTAGATGTTCTCATCTATATGGGATCGAGGCCCAGGAAGACTGCAGGGCTTTGATCCAACCACTCTCTTCACCAGCACTGATTTCACTGACTAAATCATTCTCCCTGAATCTGAATCTAAGTTAACCAGTGCCTTGTTTGATTCAAACAAAAGCTTATGAATATCTGTATCACGAAAAAAGGTGAAGAAACAATGATAAATAAATAATAAATAGTAATAAAGTATGAACTAAGGACAGTGTAAAGTGTGAAGCAAAGATAGCACAGTCTATAAAACAGACAGTAAAAGGTTCATTAAAGGGGCAATAAAGCGGATTTATGAGCATAAAATGCCCAGAGTTTTATTTCCAGGGAGGTGAAAAGTAAGTCATTAGTAACACCAATCAAGGATTATTTGCCATGTTCTGGAAACATCTACAATCTAAAATAAATGTCTTAAATAGTGTTATGTATTGTTAAATATAGATTGTGTTAAAAAGAGGAACAAAAAGAAGAGACAGTCAAATATATATTCAGAGTCAAGAAAACAAAAAGTTGTAGTTTCAAACGTGTTAAATGAATGTGAAGTATTTTGGAGAAGGGTGGAAAAGTGATTTCACACACTGTTACAAATGTAGGATTTTTAAGATTCAATATCTGATCACGACTGAGTGGAGATGTTTTACAGGATGACTGAGTAAACCCTCTTCTCTGCCCACTGAAGCTCCAAGACTCCATGCAAGTGTGGGTCACTGACAGTGAATCATAATGCTTGGAGCTTAGTATGGAACATTAAACGATAGGTATTAAACAAAATGCTGCGAGTAGAGACCAGAGTAGGACATGAAGTACAAAAGAACACAAAAGTTCCAGTTTTATGATCCACCTAACCTACAGCACAAGTTGTATTCTTGAGCTTTGCAAGAGTTAGATGCCACAGAGACTGTAATCAAACTCCCCGCAACAATACTACATGTGCTGTCACAATATGGAGGACAAACATCGACAGACTTTGAAAATTAAAGTCGTGGAACAGTGTCTGAATATTGATGCCTGCACCTTTGAAACCAAGTTGTGCAAAACAAGTTCTCATTTAAGCTGCCTCCCCCGACTCTTTGTTTCATCTTTTGAAAGAGCATCATCCCTGTAAACAATGCACATCCAATAATAAACTTTATTTTCAAAGATACATCAACCTTTGCGAGTGAGGCAACTGTTAACCTATTAAATTATTCTGCCAACAGGGGGGGCGTAGATATCATACGCATTGTGATAAAGTCACTGATACTGAAAACAAACCAAGTAGCACTGCAGCTGTTATGCCGTGTTCTCTATATGCCTTGACCTCTATATGCTAATTAGCTCTTTTCATTGAACAAATCAAAATTAAATTAACTACCAAAGAAATCTTTGTACAAAATAAGACAGACAGGTTTAAATTCTAAATCAGTCAAGCTGGGGTGAGTCACAGTCAAATTTCATTATAACATTTCACCATAATGTAAAATCAAGACCTGATGACCTGAGAGAGAAGTAGGCCCAGTCTCTTTGTTCAGCCTCAGAGGCTCAAGGCCGTTGAGTTGCGGTCAGTGAGGTGAGAGTTTATTTCTCTCCCATTGTGGCCATTCTCTGGAGTCCATTTTGAGATTTTTATGGCCACTTTCCATAAGTTGATGTCTACTGTATACTGACTTTGCCAAAGGCCATTAACCACAGGTAATAGTAAGTGGGTAAGAAACTAAATGGTAACCTGAGATGGCAATGTTGAAAAAAAGGCATAAAAGAAGTGACCAGCCCTATTGTTGACTTTTTCATATAATCAACCTTTTGTTTTTTCATAATTACTACAACTTTTTAAGTTGATGTGCCAATTTCCCATTCTTTCGAGCCCTTACAGCCTCCTGCACTTGGCAGGTGATGTCATAGTTTGTAAGTGTTGAGGGATTTAAAGATTTCGGGGGTGACATTAGAATTGGGGGCGCAATTTCCCCTCCTCTCGGCTCAGATTGTGTCCAATAACAGGAGAGGTCAGAGTTAAAGGGAGACTGAAAAAAAGACACCTAAGGCCGTATACACACAGAAGCATAACATTTCCCTGTACAATCTCTTTTCTTTTTTTGTTCTTGTCACATGGCATTGTTTCAATAAACACATGCAGACTCACAAAAGCTCACCCCAAACTGACTCTAAATGCTTTAGTATATATGCCAGGCCTTTATATGGCACTGTAATGCTGCCACAAAAATACAACAAAAACACATGACACATGTACATAATGCCTGCGCACAATGTTAAAACTCTAAAGACAAGAAGAGAATGACAAAGATGGCTATAGCGAAGGCAATAGTATGAGGCCATTAATAAAGAGAATTTATTCAAACTAAAGCAGGAAAGTTTTTTTGGTTGATATTTTTTTTAAGCTCCTTCTGAATCAGTGCAGTAATACCATCCTCCTCTGAAATGTGGTTCAGGTGTTCAGTGAATATTTCTTTCATTAAATTTTCTTCATTTGATCCAAATAGGTACTTCAGCAAAAGAAAAAAGGGGCAGAGGAGCAGAAGCTCGTCCACTATAATCGGCATACACGGTTGTGCAAATCCCTGATATGAGGCATGAAGTGTGGCATAATGTAGAGACACAAGAAACTGAAGTGTCTAAAGCAGTGAATGCTGATTTTGGGCCTCGCAGCTCTAATAATTGGCACATTGTGAAGGGCAGATATTTATGCCAGTTTAGCAGCAGGCTGTCAGAGATGGATGGTGCTCTGCCTCCTGGTGACGGACTGTTAAAGAGATTTCAGCTTAAAGGCTGCTCAGGTTTTCCCAAACAATGAAGCACATGGGCAAATTTGAGGGGAAAAAAAAAAAAAAAAGACTTTATGATGTGCCTGTGAAGAAAAAAGGTTTTGACCTTCAATCTCCTCTGTGGCAACTTCATCTGAAGAAGCTAATTCATGCCTCACTCATCACATAATCTTTTTTTTAGTTTATCTCCTACTTAATATCTTATTCAGTCCTCTGACAACTGGTGTAGTTAAGCATTCAGCTCACTCTGTCTCATTCAGGCGTTTCACTGAGTGGCCCAGGGCCGGTCGTAAACATGGTTTCTCTGAAATGAGATAATTGCTTTTGCACAATGTCAAATTCCTAAACCATTTTCATGTACAATCACGGTAAATTTAGGGCTGCAACTAACTGTTATTTTATTGATAAAGTTTATTTGATAGAGACAGTGCAAAGTACAATAGTACAACTCCAGTCTACTTTCTGTAGTCACTGGTGGTTTACATATAGAGATCATCACTATTGCTGGTGATAATGTCCATGATTGATTATTTCCTCGATCAATCAATTCAACTGTCCAAACAATTGTCAATTGTTTGGTCGATAGAATGTTAGAAAAATGTTGATCAGTGCTTCCCAAATCTCAAAATGCTGATTTTTCTCAAATGCTTATAAAATCCCTTATAAAATATATACAATTTTGATGGTTTATTTGTTATTTGGAGCAAAGAAATCAGAAGATGTTTACATTTTTAAAAGCTGAAAACACATGGAGCTTATTTAGTTAAGCAGCCAAATCAATTTTTGAAATAGTTGACAATTTAGTAACAGTAGTAGTTTTTCTATCTTAAATCAGTGTTATTAGGTAGATAATTGTCTCGTACCACAGCACAACTGTCAGCATCTGAGCCTTTGTTGAAGCAGACTATGGAGCATTGCTGTAACCTCGATCCTGTTTCTTGACACCCATTTTATTGACAATGACAAGTGAGTCTGTGCCTGTAAATTACTACTACCTTCTGCCAAGGTTTCTAAGGACATTGCTTTTTTTTTTTTCTCTGATATGCTCATAATTGATGCTTCACATCCTGATCGGTCAATCTCACCATGAGGTCAATTTAGCAGCTGCTCTGGATCTTCTGGTTATATCATGCAATCATCCTCAGTGATCATCTTCCTGTTTTCTTAATTTTTCTTGGCACACTGAAGCCTCTTAAATTTTCTTGACAGAAGGGAATTTTTTTCTTGCCGTTTTTTCTTGAATTTTTATGAACACAGAAACAGAAAATATGAAATTTCCCAGAACCACAGTATATGCTGCAGTATATATGCCAGACCTGTACATGGCGCTGTGATACTGTCTCAGAAATGCACCAAAAATGGAGACGAAGATATGGAGCATGCAAGAGCAAGAGAGGCGAGGTCGTGACATCGTTGTTTTTCTATTTTGGTTGTACAGTACACATGAAAACACAAGGGTGTTTCACTCCGGGACCATTAATAAAAAATAGCATGTCTGGCTCCCAAAATGCTGGCTGTGCGGATAAAAAAAAAAAAAAAAAAAAAAAAAAAAAAGTAATATGATGCAAAACCTTTGTGGATTATCTTAAATGTGTTCTCATGTGTACAGACCTTTAGAAATGCTTTTGTTTATTGAATATTTTAGATGGTAAATTTGGGAAAAGGGCTTTAAAAGAGTTAAAGTATTTTTATTGTTGATTGCGTGATTTCTCTCATATTTGTCCTGTAGTCTCTCACAGAAACGTCAAAGCAGATGTTGCACAATAAAAAATGTGTACTAACTGAGCCACGGTGTTACATGGCCAGAACATGGCACCATATGGAGTTAATATCAATTTACACTCTTTGGACATGATTGTGATTTATGTGATCCTAATGGGGTACACATGTGTTTTTTGATTTAATTCTTATGTGGTTATGTGTGTTACAGCGTACACAGGAGAAAATGGGAAGAGGAACACACAGGTAACTTTGCATATATATATTTTTTGAATGTCTTTCGTGTATGAGATCACCTGTTTTTTGTTTTTTGTTTAATTTCCATCTCTCTCTCTCTCTTTTTTTTTTTGATGATTAGGTTATGAGGTTATGTCAGGGCATCTGTTGTGAAAGTCCACAAAAATTACAGATACCTGACTAATGAAATTTAGCTCAGCACCAAAAATGTTTGCAGCAGTAAGGTCAGTGGTATGGTTAAAAAAAAAAAAAAAAACTAAATGAGTATGTCACTACTTAAGCTTTAAGTTTTCCTTTCATTGTTCTACATCCTCTTAGTGTGTTGTCATTATCTGTACATTGTTAAATTTGAATTTCATAAGGGAGCTGTTCCACTGCTGGTTACTGATGTACAGACATATACAAATGAGCTGCTTGTCTACACGCACAAAAACAAATATGTCATGAGTCTTTGAGTGTTTGTGAGTTTATTTTTGATCAGATATTTCTAGATCAAAATCTACAGCCTCTGATTTGAAGATAATAAATAGTGACAACTGATCGGTTAAACACACATTCTAATGAAAGATGCAAAAAAGGAGATAATTTAGAAATAACTGATTATTTCCCTAAACTAACAGACTGTAAAAAAAAGTAAAAAAAAATAAATAAATAAATAATTTCTTATTTTTTATTTTAAAAAATAAAAATAAAAAATTTCTATGTTGGTTTTGCTACACTGGCATGAAAATAATAAAATGTATTTGACATCAGTCTTGGCCATCAATTTTGCAGACACATAGTAAACAGTAATATACAGTTCTAGCATGAGGTTGAACCGACAGCAACGTGCAGCCACTCATGTGCCTCAACCTAACATAGCTGACATTGTATGGTTCTGTCAGAGATTTCTTCCTGTTAAAAGGGAGTTTTTTTCTCTCCACTGATGCCTAATGTTTGCCCATTGTGTGAACTGTTGGGTTTCCTTTTTTCACTGTAATATTGTAAAGGTTTTGGCCTTACTATGTACAGTGCGCCTTGAGAAAATGTATGTTGTGATTTGGAGCTATGCAAATAAAATTGAGTTGAACTGAATAGCCATCATGAGCGGGGGCGCTCATATGTGCCCTGCACTACAGACAACACTGGTTAAAAGTCTTGGATGAAAGGTTCTGCCATGGGTTCTGAGCTGGGAAAGGCCTGAATGAGTGTCGTTGAAAATGAGTGATCAAGGTCAAGGAGAGGATGCTGATCATTGCAAGTAAAAAGGAGTGAGACAGTGAAACATGAGAGGATTATTGGAGATGAGACTAAAGGCTGAGATCATGTGATGATAAGTACAGCCGGTTGTTTCATAAGGGTGAATACAGCTGTGTCAGAAAGGTGTAGAGTGCATTAACATTTTTTTGGCATCTACTTCTTTACTGAGTTGTTTACAGTTACCTCTGTTTCTTTGTGCATACTGTAAATGCCATTTACAAGGAGCTAATGGAAGCAGGAGACTAGACAGAAACACTAGAAGAAAATGAAATGACTGATGAGGAGGATGAAAACAGCAAGACTTTTAAGACCCAGATGAAAATCTCCGTACTATAGGAAAAAAATATTTAAAATAAATTAAGCTTTTACAATGATGCTCTCTAAATGCATCACACTGTACTTTTAGTATAAAGACAGACATTGATTACTGAGTGACCTGGATCAAAATTACTTTTCATTAAATTATTTCCAGGGGCAGTCTGTTCAGGTTATCTCAACCATAGAATTATGCAGTCTTAAGAACATTTACTTTATATCCCTTTAAAGAGCAAACAGTTATATCCTTTTGAGCAATCAGTTTTTGTCGTGGATTATGACTTTGAAAATGGTTGTCTGGCTAAATTTTATTTTATTTTATTGTGTTTGTTTTAAAGAAATTATCATTAATTAAAAAAAATAAATCAAGTTCTGGCAATGTGTGAATAAAATTTCCATTCATTAGAGCATATATGATTTTACGCCACTAATGTATCAAGCAGAATTCTGCAATTACATCAAGTTCAGAGATAATATGCACAGAAAATTCAGTGCGATATCTGCAGCATGCCTGAATATTTTGCGTTAAGAAAGCGCCCGACTGTCTCAGCATCTCGGCTGAGCATACGAGCGCCTTGATGTGCGTAAACCGCAGACAGCGACTGTGCTGTTACAGCGAAACACCAACAACTACCACTAAATGACAAGCCTGATGCGTTCTAAATATTCACCGCAACACCATCTTTTCGATTTTTGGCATAATTCAGCTGCAAATCCAGTGGTGTTGTTTTCTCCTATTAACATTTCTGTTGTAATGATTGCTGCTTGTTTAATATATGCACACAAACGGGGAAAGAATTGCTAAGGTAAAAATACAGCTGCAGTGCATACTAACACTTGTGTCTGATTAAGGTTGCTTCGTTACCAAAGACCACCAGAATACACACAGACAGCTCAAAACTCCCAGATGTTTTGCTTTGGCCTTAAATGCTGACGTACTGACAGCAGCTGGCAGCTTTCCTAGTAAATATCACCCAGCTGCCCCCTTCTTGGAGCACCCAATAAGAATATCTGTCCATCTGCCGTGGCTAATCAAATACCAAGGCAATGCAAATAACAAGAGAGGGTCAAAACTCAAACCTGCTGCCTCCTCAGATTTAATGACTTTTGGGTGTTTGCTTGTTTGTTTATTCCACCTTTGTTCATGGGAAGTTACAAAGCAGAAAATAAGCTAAAGAACCTAAAGTATCTTACTCTGCTCTCCTCTTTTATGATTGTGATTTGTTCACTGGCATGTTGAAACATCTAATCACTGTTCATAAATCTGATAATCATTTGATCAAATATTTCCAAAATAATTATTTATGAGTAAGTTTATGGAGATATATCTGACATTCGCATGCATTCACAAGCTGAAAAATCATTCATACTCACAGACACAGTTTGGTCGATAGTTGATAGTTTGTCTTCAAACCACACACACTTGTGTCAAGTCCTTTGTGATTGGCCTGTGTTAAAAGCAAAGCAGACTATCCTACTTTGATAATAGAGATGATATGGCATTTTGTGATGTGAAATAAATACATGGTATGCTGCATAATTCCTCCTCCTTTGAGTCTCCTAAACCAGACCTTGTTAATTCAATAAGAGACAGTACTGAGCTGTTCACAAACTTAACATGTCATGTTTTATTTGACTGGCCTGCCTCAGAGTTCTTTTTTTTTTCTTTTACTGTTACCCTATTTATCATCATTACAGAGGGTAGATAAAGTAAAAACTTGTGGGAAACAAAGTAAAAACTTGTAGGAAATAATTGAAAAATGACTTATCACAACCCCATGCAGCTGCAGAGGTGAATTATATGAGATTCAAAGCCAATTAGCAACATTTTTCAGCTGTAAAAGAGACCAGAAGATACCAGAATAGCAACTCAATCATTTGCAAGAGTGAAATTAGACAACAAGCAGAGCTCAAAATGAGGATTTCTTTGTGTTTCAGCCCAAAGAAATCCTAAAAATGCTTTAATATGTCAAAGAAAAGTCACGGCGACCTAGACTCCTCATCAAACTGCAGTGAAAATATGAGGACTCAGAAAATATACAAGGGTTTGGATAAAATGGTTTGGCCGGTGATTTAAAAATCATATATGAACCTTTTTTTTTTTTTTTTATAGGTCACTCACATTCTTCACGAGTCAATTTAAACCCTAATATAAACAAACATCTTTTGGTTCCCGCTTTAATTATTTGTTTGCAGTCGTACAAAACTGGGTTTCTAAACTGTTTCCAAAAATCGGTTTTATCTTATTTGTTGAAAACCTCTTAGAATCAGAATAGCCATCTCTAAATCTGCTGGTATCTGGAGCCCTCATGATACTTGAATAAAGATGAGCAATCATTAGACTTGGACCATGTCGTACACAGCTGAAGCAGAGACAATAGCCAGACGTTAGCAAGCAGGTCACGGGAAAATGTCAGAGAAGGTGCAATTTAAATTCTACTATAGACAACAAATTCCAGGGGTATTAATGAGGGGACCAGTGGGAAGGGGTGGGGTGTATATGTTTCATTGTGTTGCGGTGTAGCCTGTTAGTGGTAGCTTTTTCCAGCCTCTTGATTTAAGCAAAATAATCAATTCATTCTTGTAGATTAGTGACAGTTCAACAATAACAAGAGGAAAATTGGCACTTTAAAAAATGCACATTTATAAACTGTGCATAGATATTACATTTTAAGCCTCTGTACTGAGCTCAATGACTTGTGAGGATGTGTAATTTACAACATGGAAGTGAGAATTCAGTATTTGATGCCTGGGAGCAAACACCCCACATTAGCTTCAGGCTCACAGAAGCAGCTAATCCATGGAAAATAGATAGCCAGCTTTCATTTATTCACTCAACTAGTTCCTGAAAAAAGATGATATTCACATAGTAAAACTAGAATTATACAGAGTAGTAAAGTCTGTTTCTTCTCCCTTTCCCTTTTGTAATAGTGCAGTGCAGCCACGACTGGCTCTCTGCTGATATCCCTTTGAACTCCTGTCCTGTGGGATTGCTCATTCCAAAATAGGCCAGCAATATCCAGCTCCTTGTACCGTTTTTGGCCCACAGTCGAGCATCAAAAGCTTCAAAGCACACGAGTGACTTCTGACCTCGCCAAGCATGATCCTCTAAAGCATGAGAGGTGGGGTGAAGGAAGTGATGTAATGTGGGGATGACATCTAAAGGGTTTGAGGTGAGGAAGGGAGAACATGAGAGACATGTAACTTGACTGCAAATTTCTGAGAAGGTGAGAATTACAGCATGATATTCTATTGAAGGAGAGAGACAGAGGAGATTGTTTTTGCCAAATACAGATCTGCTTCTACATTTGAATAAGTAGTTCACTTGTGTTTCCTTCAACAATAAAGTTGAGGAACCACTGAATACTACTTTAAATCTTCAGTGTGTAAGAGTTAGTAACATCTAATTGTGAGATTGTGGACTGTACCTCCTCCACTGCTTCCCTTTCTCAAATGTGTCAGGGAATTGCATTGGCCCACACAAAATAATGCTGATGTTCTTTGTTTGTGTTGTAAGCTTCTACTTCCAAAAAATCCAAAACACACAGTCTGGCTAGTTTGTCCATTTGGGCTACTGTAGAAAATGGAGGTGCAAAATGGCTGCCCCAGTACAGCAAGGCTCCTGCTTGAAGGACATATAAAGACTTAATCTAAGGCTATGAACAAATTTACAATCTCTTTTAATTAAAAGTGAGTACACACTTAAATACACATACTTAGAAGTAGTATGTTTAATTTCTCATAAATATTGGACACACTGTATTTCCTCAAATAAAAGTGATGAGAATTACGACACATAGATATTTTAGGAAAGGATAGTGCTAAACTGTTGGCTTGCAAATATTACTAAGAACAATTTTAACAGGTAGCAAGATGTTAAATTCCACAACTTCTTATTTTCTTGTAAATCTTTTTTTTTTGATGAAACAAACTTTTCTGAACTCCTACTTTAAAGGCTTTGTGTGATTAACATGATTAAAAAAAAAAAAAAAAAAAAAAAACATGAAAAAAAACTAAAAAGTAAATTCTCACATACTCGGTCAGAAATGGTGAATAGTTCACAAATTCACTGATGATTAAATTCTAGGCTATCCAAGGAGAAAAAGATTAGATGATAAAGTTGCTTAAAAATGAGCGGGAGAAACCAGGCATGATAATCATGCTTTTCCACTGCACAGTTACAGCATGGCACGGCTTGGCACAGCTCCACTCTACTCTATTTAGTATTTGGCCTTTTCCATTACTAAAGTACTTCCTCGACGTGGGTGGGTCATCATAGCACGGCTGCACGAAACAGTCGCAATGACATTTTATATGTGACACAAACAAATAAACTAGTGACGAGTAAAGGAGTTTTTTATGGTGTAGTGAATTATTAGAACCAGTTCATCAAAAATATTAGTTATGCATGACCAGAGCACAGACTACACCGGACTCCTTTGTTAAATATTGAGATTTTAGAAATTTCCTCGTTAAATGCTGGAGATTAACACGTTTTCAGGATTTTTACATCTTTATACAGTTCAGCATTTTTCGGTTGATTTCTGTGTTGGACGTTGTGACTCTTCCAGTGACGACACTCACTGCCAATCCTCGCCAAATACTAAAAAAGTACCAGGTACAAGGTACTATAGCTAGTGGAAAAGCAAAAAAAAAAAAAAAGTAGAGTCGAGTCATGTCATGCCATGCCGTGCCGTGCAAGAACTGTGTAGTGGAAAAGCGCTGCAAGTGTGTGAAGACAGTACCACTATTATTTCGTTCACAGAGGCTCCATCATTGCATCGTAGGATTAAAAAATATTAAGTATGAAAGCTCCATTATATACATACAAGTTTTGCGCGCAGAATCCTCCACAAAGAGAGACGAGATGTCCTCGTCCACGCCAGCCTCATTTTTGGCAATGCAGGTATAAGCGCCAGTGTCTTCAAAGTGGACGTTACTGATGTGCACCTCACTTCCATTAGCTTCATGGAGCAACATGAGAAAAGAGGTGAGAAAAAAAAAAAAAGATGGATTGTCGAGATAAAAGTCTTCACGCTTCCATCACTCTGTTACACCACAGTTCTCCAACATGTTAAGTGGAAGAGTAAGGGGATTTTGTTTCAGAGAGGTAAGTAGGAGTTCAAAGAAGGAACCTAGCAAAAGCCCTGCCACATGCTGTTCATCTGATTCAGTGTGTTTCTGTGCAGCCTCAAAAGAAAAGCATTTGACTTCACAGTTTACTGACAGGCCTACAAATAATTTGCAACTGTGGAAAATTTTTGACACTTGTAATTTGCAGCTCCTCTGCCTGGCTTTCTGCTGGGTAGATGCATGGCCATGCCTGGGGATGGTGGCTGCGGGTCTCTGCTGCCCTGCTTGACTGACGAGCGCTTGGCACAGCTGGATCCTTAACGGCCTAATACTGAGATAAGTATTGACCAGACTCAGATTCCTAACCACATCTAATGACCACCCCTGCACATATACACAGATATGCGTGTTCATACACAAACACACACATTCTGTCACACAACTGATACAGTCTCAGGCTCAGCTACTTTATGTGGTTATTAAGGATAACTGTAAAAATTGTACTTTCTATTCAAATTAAAGTCAGTGGTCAGTGTTGTTACTGTTATTGTATCGTGTTGTTAATCTCTACTTTCTATTTTATTGTTGTACTTGTCTCTGTCTCTTCCACCCTTCCCCTCAATCTGTCTGTCTTTCTTTCCCATTCACTCCTCTCTCTTCCCTTCCCCTGGTCTGTCCACTCCCCATACCTCTGTTCAGTCCGGTTACCCAACATCACAGAATCAGAAAATAAATAGAAAGAATAAAATTTATAATAATTAAAGGACAAATGTCACAAACTCTACCTGTGCACAGCAAATCTGTTCAACACCACAAGGCATGCAGTCAACATACTACATGTCCTAGGTACTGAACAGAACAAGTTTAAAAAAAAAAAAAAAAAGGATAAGGATAATAAGGATAAGAACAGACAGTATTCACACTCATGCAGCAGCAATAATAGTGATATTTGTGTAAGTGGTAATGGAAGGGATTGTAAAAGTAACTAACATTTAAAGTGCTAGAGCAGTAGTAAAATTATAATGGAAGCTATAGTGTGGGCAATAAAAATATACAGTGTTCATGGAGTAAGCAGTTAACTCTCAGCTCCTGTACCTTGCAGGGTGAGTTGTTTGGACAGCTTGGTTGCGATGTCCATGCCGTTTTTCAGCCAGGCCAGCTGGGGGCTGGGTATACCCTCGGCGTGACAGCGCAGGCTGGCAGTGACACCTGGCTCCCTGGCTTGGCTCTCGGGGTAAACTCTGATGACAGGAGGAACTAAGTAAAAGAGCAGAGGAAGACGGGGGATGCAGAGATATGAATAAATGCAACACAATCATAAACTGTTTGTTATGAATGAAGCAACCTGATTAAATGAGAAGTTTTAGAGAAGATGCCAAGTCCTGGACTTTTGGCATTGCATTAGTATACACTATTATTAGGATCAAGTACATTTTCAGCATTGCTGAATACCTTTAGATAAGGTTAACATGATCTGCAGAGCCAAAAAAACAGATAGATAAATAAGAGAAAGAACGTCTGTTCGATGTTATTGATTTTGCTTAGTAGTCATTGATTTTGTGTAACCTTTTGTCAGGAAGGAGATGAGAGGATAGAGGCAGACAAAGCAAAATGTGTGAAGCGCAGACTAAATGTCGCTCTGCTGCACACTGTTACACATTCTTGCACTCTGTGCTACTCATGCTGGAGTTTCCCTCGTTTACTCTACCCTGAATCAAAAATAAATAAAACCTCTCCCACTTACTGTACTTCCAAGAACCATGAATCAACATAAATCAATAAAGCACACAAATGCATAATAATATGTATTTATGCATTGGCCCAGAATATGCCACAAGTTTTGCTTTACACCTGGGGAACTAACATGGAAAATATCAACAGGATGAATGTGAATAATCCATTAAGTGAAGAAAATAAATAACACAACAAAAATAATAAAGGGGCCTTCTGCATGGTTTGCATGTTCTCCCCGTGGTGCGTGGGTTCTCACCGGGCACTCCGGCTTCCTCCCACAGTCTAAAAACATGCAGATTTGGGGATTAGGTTAATTGGACACTCTAAATTGCCCGTAGGTATCAATGTGAGAGTGAATGGTTGTCTGTCTCTATGTGGCCCTGTGATGGACTGGCGACCTGTCCAGGGTGTACCCTGCCTCTCACCCCATGCTAGCTGGAGATGGGCACCGGCGCCCTCCGCGACCCTTAGTGGATAGAGTGGTAGAAAATGAGTGAGTGAGTGAGAACAATAATAATAATAAGAAACTTATAGAAATGTAGTAGCATCTGTGAGGAGACTTCCACTGAAATGTTCACTTAAACTTGCACAATCACCAAAAATTCCACAACAGCCACATATGAGAATGACAACCTGGCAACGCTTTAAATAGGGACATCAAATATCTCCATCTTTCCATCGTGAGTCCAGCAAACTCTCATAGATTCCATGGCCCAAATCAGTGTCCTCTTTTCAAAAATGTGAGCAGAGGATGGAAGTGAGTGCCTTGGCAGCAACAGAGAAGGCAGACGTGCTGTGCAGACCATTTCCTGTGGGCACTGGGTTTAGAGGAAGTCTTTACTCAGCCAGGTAAGTGAACGCATATAAGATTGCTGCCACGGCCATCTGGTAACCACGGCACTCCAGGGCTTTGGCGTTTACTTCAACCTGACTGCCAACACGCCATCCACAGTGGGCTGCCAAGGGCTCTTATGGCAACCAGGTTACTTTACCAATCAGAGTCACAGAGACACTCCAGTTACTCTGATGCCCCTGAGCGCTAACAAGGCTGACTGAACAAAGTACACAGAGACACTTACTTTGTAAGCTCTTCTGAGTGAAGATTATTACTCACGCTTAATTTCCTCACACATTCCCATATAAGCATACAAAAGCTGTGGCCTCCTTTCTGTGTGTGCAGCTTGTTGCTTAATTTCAAGGAAGCAATGAGATCCCTTTGTTCACATAGTGTTTGAACACAGCGTAATTAACTTTATCACTTTATCACTGAGAGTGTTTGGATGTATGCATTTGTATTTATTATCATGATTCTGGTTTGTGCATATTACCATACCAATTCCTGCATAATTTTTTATCCAAACAATGTCAAAGTTGGCACTGTGCACACTGTCTTTAATGTAGCATTATTGGACTTGTTTAGAAAAACACGAAGCTGCATGATGCAGAGAACAGCAGAAGCTGTGTTGTGTTTCACACATGCAGGCAGTGGTTTAAGAAGTGCTTGGTTTGCTTTGGCCCCATGTTGGCCCATGTTGACACCACACACATTTTCAGGATGATGTGATGATCATGTTTGTGAGACGCCAAAATAGTATTGCGATGAAAATAGAATAGTCCTACAGAATGTCCAGATTTATTTTCAGCAATAAAATCCACTTCTCAAACTATTTGTTGGCATTTCTTGGTGTTTTTAGGCTGAGTCTAACTTGCTTGTTTTACTTTCTTCTGTCTCAGTGCCTCACTCTCAGCATGAGAATGTTGCAGGGCAAGAACTAGTAATAATAAAATATGAGCTGTATTTTTTAAACGTACATGTCAGTTTAGCAAATAAGTTTGTATGAGAGGATGACACTGAGGGAAGAGGTTATGGGTGGAGAGTGTGAGGACCAACAGAGGTGAGCAAAACAATTCTGTTTTTCACTTCAAAAATTTTCAGCATTCTTTAATATTGCAACATTGTTTGGTACAAGAGTCTAAAGGTCTCATCAAATAAAATATGCTCAAAGTGGTCAACTTTTACAGAAACTTAATGAATCAGCCTACATTTGCAATGTTCAAGAATGGCTAGCAACATTGTCACACATCCAAACCATGTTGAAATTCTGAACATGAATTACCATCCAGCCACTGATTCAGGGTCATGCGATTTAATAGGAGAGGATGGCTGTGTGACAATTTTCAATCTCCATGTGTCAACATAATAAATGACAATAAAGTGAACCTTGATAGGACACATTTGTGCAAAATCCATCTGAAAACTAAATAATTAAAACATTAAAACAAAAATAAATAAATAACGGTCAAATGCATGGTTGAAAGAATTCACCTCTTTGCTGTTCTTGTTTTGTTTGGTTATTTGTATTGTGTGGTCAGTTCAAATGTGTCTATCTGTATTGTGCAATTCATTGCAATTGTTTTTTTTTTTAATTCATGTGCTTTGTGTCACATTGCAAATGGAGCTGTTATACCAAACAATTAAACAATCAAACAATTGAAATATGTATCTATTCAAATTGTATCTATCAAGGACACCCTCAGTGATATCAGTCATAACTATAGCTATAGCTTTGTAATAAAGTGTAGCCTGCATTATCATCTATTTTATTCTAAATAGGATCATAATTAATAAATGGGACATCATGCAGTAAAAAAGAAACTGAGAATCATAGGAGAAGTAGTAATTTTCTTAGAGGAAAACACTGACATCACCCCAACCATTCTAATAAATACATGTCTCAAGCTTTCCCTGCTTTACTTTTCTGAATCAAACAATATCTCCCTTATTAATTTATTTCATCTTTTAAAACAATTTAACTGCTTAATTTTTGTTAATCGAATTTAACAGTCACTGTGCAGAGAACAGCATAAATCAGTTACTGTATCTTCAACATAATGAGGCTGCTGATTTATCTGCTTGGTGATTTACGTCTGTGATGTCTGGATGTGTTAAACTGTGTGTGTTTGACAGTGTCGGGTAAGATTTTGGGTCATAGCAGACACGGCTTACACTTTTATTTCTGGCCTCAGACCACAACAACCTATTAATCAACAGCTGTACATTGTGAGCTTAGATCGTGCAGATTCCCTTGAGCACCTCATTAATAAAGCCTCTCAGGCAATTTCACAAAGTTACCTTAATTAGGGATGCTGTAATTAAAACAGAATGTATCTACAAGTCTTTTTATTATTTCATTTTTATGGCCATGTGGTCCTTTAAAATGAGGCAAAGGACAATCTGTCAGCTTAGTATAGTTCCGTATACATTTACAAAGCACATTATTAAGACCTATTGTATGTGCTAATAGTGGTATGTTTGAAATTTTCCTCTGGGCAAGTAGGGCAACCTTATATTAAAAGACTAAATTATACTGTATTATAATTATACACATATTTTTTGAACAAAGTGGATAATAGTGGCAGTAATGTCAGAGAATTCAGAAAAAATACTTAGGGCTAGGGCTTAACAATTCCAGGAAAATATCCATTTTTACTTTGTTCATATACATTCATATGAATATATACATAGATTTCTTTTTCAAGCCGAGCTTCAGTTCAATACTGCATTATAATTTTAATTCATGACCACCACATGAGACACCATCAAAATATTAACTTTAAAAGTTAATACAAGGATGGCAACTTAAAGATATGACTTGGATCTTGGTGGATTGCTAACTGCATTGTTTAAAACTGATTGAAAATGGATTAATCATTCAGCCAAACCTGGGTCTAGGTGATGCCTTTAATGTTCCTTTAATACAATAACCCTTCACTTGATAGTGTGTTTAAAAACTGAGATTTAAATTCAAATTTCCTGTGGGCAAAAACAGGCGGTGATACAGGCAAACGTCAATGTATGATCAGATCTATGTTTTGTTAGGGCCAACACAACATATAGAAATATCTTCTGATGCTATTGAGCCAAATAGAAAATGGATAGCATGACATTGAGCCCACATTTCATCTCAGACACCTTTTTGGGTAAATTGCTTTTGTGATTAGAGAAGATGGAGCTGGCTGTCGCTCTGCACTGAAGTACTCTGTCTATGATCTAGTCAGATCTTGTAAAACCACAGCAGCAGCCAGACAGGTCACAACAAAAGTGTGAGTGTAATCTGGAGAGGTCTACTTATACTGAGTCTAATCAGAGTTGAGAACGGGTATTTAGAGGTTGGCTCAGGCAGAGCAGAAGTTGTTCTCTGCAGGTTTCATGGATCTGATTCAACCACACATCTGTGTTGGGAGGAGTTCAGCTCCTGTCTTCACATTAAAGAGCTATCGCAGTTTCCTCACACAGCCTTGTCAAAATTCTATGCAGGTATTTCCCAATTTCAATGTAACTACTATAAAAGGCATTTTCTTAACTAGACAGGGAAAGGTTATGTTTAGCAGCCTGTTGACAAGTGCAACTGAAAAAAACAGAAGCCCATGGCACATTTACCCAGTGTACAAGCATTAAGTGCTTCTTCATCTCAATCTATAGACCAAGAAACTGAACAATTAACACAAGCATGCATTCTCAGCATATGTTAAATAAAAACACCTACATACATCACATTGCCTGAGTACAACAATGGCTGTTACATGGCTGCTAATAATTTTCATTGTCAAATGTGTTTTGCTAAACAGGTTTAACTTGACTTATATAACAACTAAATAAGCAAATGTGTTCCATACCTGCATGCATGAAATAGAAAAGAGGAGCTGGCTATATTGTCGATTAAAATAAATAAACTGCACTTCAAACAGCTTTGACTGGACTTTGTGTCTGCCAGGTCCGCAGATGCTTTATTAACTACAGGCAAAAATTTGAACTCATTCCCAACCTGGAAAACTGTATTCTGCTCATTGCTGGTGCACACGGATAAACCTAGTTTCTGTGTGCAAATCATTACCATTTTCCGTTGCCAGGATGGTGGCAGAAAGGACAGAGCTGTTCGGTGGGATTTTCCACTCAAAACTTGTTTCAAGATGAGATGTGAAGGAGTTGCATTCTGATGTGTTTCTGAGAGTGTCAGGAGAGCCACTGCCAGGAGAATGCGACACAGTAGGGATGACAGCTCCATCATAAAGCTCCCCAGCCAGTCGTCAATCACTCAGCAAGCTTCCTGTCGGCCCTAACACTCTAGAAGATGAGCAGGCATGCACACGGACGCACACAAACAGCATGGCAGGAGATGACTTCACCGTCACACTTCTGAGAGATTCCCAACTAAGCCTGGCAAACTTGTTGCCACTACTCAATCAAATTGAACCCATGGCTGTTTGGAAACAAAAAAGAAGGCAGTCAGCCACGGGATTGTTGAACTGACTAGGTACCTGCAAACAAATTCAGAATAACACACGATTCTTTTTTCATGCATGCAAACACCAACTCATATACCACAGATACATACCACAACAAATATGCACACTCCCTCTCAGTCACAGTCACCCTCTAAACTGAGTCGCACCTCCCATAGCGGTGAGAGAACCCGAGCTCAGACAACATTTTATCCAGAGTAAAATTCCACTGTATTACAACCACATCACATAGCTAGTGGAAAAGACCTTTTCAAGGGTAAAAGAGAAGTGAAAACACAAAAACTACTGAAGCTGTTATTTTATTTATTTATTTATTTTAGGTTTTGGGGTGGAAATAAGAAGGCAAAATAGTCTTCCACAAATTACAGCTGTGTTGGTATGTTCTTTCATCATAAATCGTATAATTTTATTAATTCAACTGAAATACCTAAATATTTTCCAAACAATAAAGAGTAAAGAAAAGGGACTTTGGAATATCCTTTTTCAAAAATAATTGTTCACAAAATATATTACAAAAACTAGGACTGTGCTAGTATCACGTAATCTGTAATTATCAATATAAAGAGTGAGGTTAAGGTCTTATTTAATTAAAAGAAACAGAGGTAGAAATAAACAAGAAAATGGAGAATATACAGTATAAATATGTCTGAATGTGGACACAATACACAGCCATTTTAAAGGGGGCAGAGGAAAACTGAGCAACAACCTATCAGACCAAAACAAATGTGTTTGTGGTTGACATAGAAACAGTTGCACCTCTAAGAAATAAACAGATATTTGACATTAGAATGGCTTGAATCTACCATCCAGCTTTGAGCTGATAAAACCTAAAATAATGTTCACTTGAGTGTCCTACATGTGTGGCCATAACTTGGATCACTAATGAAAAGGTTAACCTTTAAAGTACAAGAAGTATAACTACAAACAACAACGTACTCAGACCTTTTATTTTCCTGTCCAATAAACACATTATCCTCAGGTGGTAGTCTCCTTACGACCCCGCCTAAGCCTTCAAAGTCTACAAGTCTCTGAATGCTCTGCCTCACCTGCCTTATGTTGCCTAGATACAGCAACAAAATGAAGTCTCATGTGGGCAAACCTGTCATTCTCTCTCCAAGGAAAACTGTGACACAGCAGCATTCAACTTGGGACTTGTCAGTGCAAACCAGCAAGTCTGGAAAAAGAGACAGTCCAGTGCTGATCAAAGATTCTGCTTCCAGAGCAACGTGGTGAGCTCATCAGCACCTACATGGTACAGCTTCACATCTGCCTCTGTCTCCTTCCCATCTGAAATACAGAATTACATTCCAGGTCCCGAGGGCCAGTCTTGTATCCATCACATTTGATCAGCACACCAAAACCCCATATCCTGTACCTGCCACCTGCAGCTAACCTCGCAGGGAATGGGCCTAAACTCTGGCAATCTCACATTAATTCTCAGCAAGGCCCATGGCCTTAGGCTTGGCCAACAGTTGTACCAAGTCTTTAAATCACTCCACACCAGAGAGACGCCAACAAGAGCTGTTATTCCCAACATGACTGCAACCAAGGTGACACACTTAACCCTGACAAGGTAAGAGCACTGTGCATGTATGTGCATCTGTAACACAGAGATACCAACTGACTGCACCAGAACAATAATACACACCTGAATTCAGTCTCTGAGTTTTTTTGTTGGATTCCGTTTTTTTTCTTTTTTTATCAGAGAATAATATATAGGTAATATACAGGTTATATACAGTACTGCGCAAAAAGTCTCAGGACACCACCAGCTTTGTTTTTTTATGTCAGGTTTGTGATCATTGGCGTTTAGATTGAAAAGATGTGACTAAAAGTCAGTCCTATACTATATGATCAACCTGTCAATGAGTTTAACTTGTGCAACATGTGTATGTAATGCTCAAACATGCCTTGAGTAAACCAGGTATAATAGACCTTTTCCACAGCAGCTATTTGTTGGCATGAAGTAGTAGGAGAAACACAGGTTTTACCAATAACATTAAGGTTCCATTCCAGGTTTTAAAGAGCCATGGTTGTGTTATTGTTCAAGTGTAAATGTAGGTCACACTAAATATTTGATATTATATAAGCATTTTTGTTGTTTGTTGTATCTGAAAAAAGATGTTATTTTCAAACTGCATATGTGTTTGTCCATATTTTCAGGATGTGTTCCAATAAAGTGAGTGAGAAATAATTGTACAGGATGGTCATAATAGCATTGCTAAAACAACAAATCTAATGGTGGCCTAAGACTTATGCACAGTACTGTGTATGGAATGGAATGTAAAGAAATTAATTGGGTACTCAGTTACCATGATGATGTAGAGGCTACTGTAATAAAGCCACTAATAAATGAAAACTTCAGCAGGCAAATAAATTTTAGGAACCATACTGTGGTTTTACCTTATCAAAAAAAAAAAAAAAAAAAAAAAAAAAAAAAAAAAAAAAAAAAAAAACAACAAAGAAAAAAAATTCTTTTCAAATTACATTTTCAAAATAAATGCAGCTTTCTAGGTAGGAAAATAGCATTCATTATTCTGGCAGCAGAATGGGTCAGTGTATTCGACTGTTATTAATTTATCCCAAATAACAATTTGCTTTCTGCCAAAGTGGCTGGGAGATTGGACAGACTTTTTAGACCCAGTACAAATTAGATGCAAGTTTATTGATTGCTGTAGGTAAACTGGGTTCACTGTGATAAAGGAAGGCCAAAACAAATATGAGAACATCTTCAAGGATCACTGTAGAGAGCAGTACAGCATCTCATAGGCTACCATGGTCAGGTGATTGCTACATCACTAAATCCTGTTTGCCACCCCTACATTATTCACTTCTCCACTTCGGCCACCCCAGTAAAAAAAAGTCTGGACACGCCACTGCAGTGTCTTCATGAAGATTGTTGATTAAAGAGGACTTTCTCTGGAAAATCAAATTTCTGATGGTTTTGGTGTGTCCCCTTATCTAAACATCACTAAAGTGTCACAATAAACACTTCAGCTACTTCTGAGGAAAAAAAGGCTTTTCTGTTTACCTGCGCTCGAGCAAGTGGTTTTGAAAAGTCGAGTTTAGTTACGTAACTAGCACGTTTGCCGTGCATTAAACCCTCCCCGAACAGCTACTCCTGGTCATGGGCGTGAACATTCAACCTGAAGAAGAAGAAGCACTGTGGAGCAGTCAGTCAGCTGGTAGCTGGCCAATCACAAGAGTGGGAATGCACTTGGTAGCTGGCCAATCACAAGAGTGGGAATGCACTTGGTAGCTGGCCAATCACAAGAGTGGGAATGCACTTGGTAGCTGGCCAGTCGTTAAGAGACTCAGTGTTCTGGGGGGCGGGCATTAGCTCAGAAACAGAGTGCCTGTTCAGAGGCTGGCAGAGAGCAGCAATAAACTGGCTTAATGTGAAGAGACTATGAGGTTTTGACCATAAATATTATTTAATTTATCTAAGTAGACATCAGTAAATTTGATTTTTGGTTTAAAAAGACCATTCTATGTGAATTTTAAAGTACATGGATAATATATAAAATACATGTATGAAAGGAAACGGATGAGGTAATAATGGTCATTTATAATAAATGGGGAAATCGAGACCAAAAGCCCCACCTTAACAATCCTTAGAATGCTCTTGATGCAGTGTGTCACAGTAATTCGATAGCTGCTGCCTGCTTCATGGACAAATAAGAAGTTCCTCTAATTGTATTTTCAGTCTAAAATTCATCAGGTCTTCTGATTGAAACTCTGAACAATATTTATCTTTTTAATCTCTTGTGAGTGCAGAGAAATGGCAACATTATGAGTAGAGTCTTTCAGAGTTTCCCTCTATTTCAGCGACTTCTTAATTGAGTTTTAGAAAAATCTCAGTCGTCATTCCAGGGTGACAGAAGGTCCTCGGAGGTTTCACCCACTCTGACTAAGAATGGGAAATTCACAGGCTGCAGCTGAAAAGGTCACCTGGAAGTTTCACTATCAATTACCACCAAAAGTCACTGGTCTCATGGGATTCACTCTGTTTTCATTAAACACAATATTTGTTAAAGATAAGATCTGCATATCATTGTAATTAACCTCAGAGCAAAAATTCAGAGGAATGATAATGAGCCAGCTGTCTGTCAAGTGTAATGGAGCATTGAGCATTCTACATCTTCACATTGTACTTTATTTAGATTCAGTTCATTAGAGCCAGTGGGGGAGAAAACAGTCTCAGTCGCACAAGCTTGACCACTTCACCTCTAGGCCTCTTCATACCATCTGTTTCAGAATTCACCTGCATGGTTCACCACTGAGACTGAGAGCTTTCCCAGACCAATGAGCAAGAAGAGGAACTTAAAACTCTCTCGTATTGAATATGAATTTGGATCTGCAATGGAATATAATATACTTTTATTAGAAGGTTTAAAAAAAATGCTGCTTTTATTTAGATAATAGTATAAACTAGGAGACTAGGTCCTGAGATAGAACAGTCATAAAATGAAGTTGATTAATTTATTAAATATTCATCTGTTGGTTTCACTATTATGATAGGTGCTACAGAATTGTAAAGCAAACAAGCCAAAATCATTATATTACATACTGTATTTGCCTGACTTATGGCGCAGTGTAACACAGTGTAACAAAAAAGCCAAAAATGCATGAATACAATAACTATTTTTGAATGAATAACTATTTTTGCAATTAGTAATTCAATAGATGAAAGACTCAGAGTTTATTCTATCAGTAAAAATGTAAAATAAAATGAAAAAAAAAAAATCTGCAAGATGTTGTTGGCTGCTTATATCTTCTATATGGGAGATTTTTTTACATAGCTGGAGAATTGCACATGTAAATGCACATGTAGAGTAACAGCTCTGTAGATTAGAAGTTGCAAAATGACTGCATCTGGTAGATACTCGAGGTTGTTATATCAGTAAGACACGAAAAAGTAATATCGAGCCATTCTTAGCCCTGATCATGTGGAACCACGAATGTAACAGAAAAAAAACCCCAGAAAATCTGTGGTCACGAGATTGCTGATCACATTATGTGCTAGAATAAATTTTCCAAATTATCAGATATTAATTTTTAATTGACAAACTCTACTGTGAACTATAGAAGGTGAAAGATTCCAAAAAACAACAATAGTTTACTCTACAATGAGATGAGAGAGACTTGATGGTCTCCCGACAACCACAGTGGCACAGCAGACGGGTTATCTGAGGGTAATTATTAATTAATTATTCCACTAAAATATGTGTAGTGTGAATAGTATGTGCCTCTTACCGTTTACTTGAAGTGAATGGATCTGAAAGAGTTTCTCATAGCCGTCAGCATGACAGGTGTAGTTGCCCATGTGGGTCG
The DNA here is from genome assembly GCA_016785285.1 of Brachirus orientalis. Taxonomy (NCBI): domain Eukaryota; kingdom Metazoa; phylum Chordata; class Actinopteri; order Pleuronectiformes; family Soleidae; genus Brachirus; species Brachirus orientalis. Next base: position 7,304,925 of record JAFBJR010000058.1, read on the forward strand.
TTGTCACCTTGGTGATGTACAATGAGCCATCATCCCCAAAGTCCTACCAAACAGAGACAGTAAAAAGAGTTTTGATGACTGAGGGGAAAATAGAAAGGAAGACACAGCAGTGACGGTTGAAGGCGTTTAGAGCTGGGATGAGCTGTTTGAGTGGGAATGCAACATACCCAGTAGTGTGCAGATGTTTCACGGTACAGAAAATAAAATACTGCCAAAAAAAAAAAAAAAGGCACATTTGTTGTGCGATGTCTGAGCCATTTGATGGCACAGAAAACAACTGAGGAAAATAATAATAATATGTATAGTTCTTTAAATCTGATGGAAAACGAGGCTATATTTGAACAATAAGTGTTAACTGCTAAAAAAGAGACAAGTAAGTGTAGTCTTGCTGCAAGCGCTGATAATTAAAAGAACTCACAGTCATTCAAATAACATCCTCCCTTTAAAAAGGATGAAATGTCAGAGGTACACACATGCCATACAAATACACAAAACAGATCCACAATGTGAGCGTGTGTAAAGCCAACTGAAACATGATGAATTCTTCCAAAAAAGCTAATAAGCCCACTGACGCCATGCTGCTGTGATGAATCCCATCTGGCAAAGAGCAAATGTCTGGCACCTCGTTAAGACTGTGGTTAAAAGTTATCTTGACAAAAAAACCGTAATACGGTCTTGAATTATGAAGTCATAATGTAGACTAATATTTTAATCTCCCTAAAATAGAAATAACTGTGTAAAGGTATGGTAAGTTACAGCTTATTTGTTTATTTATTTATTTTAAATAAAGACCTAATGAGGAGTTTTAATTAATAACCTGTCAAGCCTAATAGATGTTAGGGGAGAGACCACAAACATATTATTTAACTTGTGAGAATGTAGCCACCGTGTGAAACAATGGGCAAACAAGAGAAATTAAAATGTTTATGTTTGAAAATCAAGCGCGCAAAGACGTTGCAGTCTTACCAGCTGTAATTGTGATTTTGAGCCACACAACAGCCAAATTTGGGACAACAGCATCCTAATGTCAGGGTGAACTGGTTTGAGAAGCAGCATCTGTGTTCCACATCGTCTGTGTGTGCTTTCAGAGAATTCCCTGGTGCACTTATCTGCTGTGTTTCCTTGTTTAGCAGTAACCTGCGTACTGCACACTGCTCCTGCCAGCTTGCCTGACCACTCACCTGTCTGTTCATCCACCTGTCTGACCGCAAGCCTGTTTACCTTCATTAAAACCAGCTTCACTGCATCAGCTTGCCTCTGCATGTCTGTGATTTGGGTCCAACCTGCCTGTGTTGCTACAATTTAATCGTTCTATGTTTTCATTTTGACACAAACAGCTTCCAGTTCAATTTCAGCCTGTTTTCTATTGCTCCATGGCCATTTGTGTATATTTATATTGTTATTGTTGAGATTGCTGATTTCACAGCTACTACAGAAATAGATAATAATTTATCCTAATTCACAGTGACTAATTAATGTTTTAGCACTTTAAAAACTGTAGCATAATATGTGGGTCTGTGATCAAGGTACATTATCACTTAAAGCCCAGTGAGAAAATTACAGTGAGAAGATGTGTCTAATTTTTCACCTTTTATACAGGCCCAGTTCCACACTGCTTTGATCAGAGAACAATTTAAATAGTGACTGGTCAAAATTGCTCATCTTAAAGACTGTAAACTATAACATGGACTGTTTTATGTATTCAAAAGTCACTGGAAAACCTAACTAGAACTTGTGCATTTGGGAAAGCTGAGTCTTTCCAAGTGTTTTCCTGTTTTGTTGTTGTCTTATTTTGGTTATTAACCACAATAGTTGAAAGACTTAGTCAGCAATTCCAACCTATAAGTTCCCTGTTTTCAACAGCTCCTCCTCCCAATGGATCAAAGACAGATGATGATTCCATTAATTTTCAGGAAAGCAAAATTTGGGAGTTGCTGAATCAGCATTCCCAACTAAAAACAGAGCAGCTGTAGCAATGTGAGAAATTGTCTTTGATTTAGATTTTTTTTAACTTCTAGTGTTCTAGTTTTTCTTAATGAATTCACTTGAAAAGAAGTACTACTGTAAAAAAAAAAAAAAAAATTGTATATGTCATTGCGTTTTGTCTAGTTTTTCATGTTAGATTCATTTCATTAAGGTGATGCACTTGGGAGAAATATGAAATTACCAAAACAATAATTTTAGGTCATTAATTATGTGAAACGTGTCTCAGCACTCACTTCACTCCCCACCAACCTAACGAGGGCCAAGTGCCATGTCATGCTTATTCCTGATTGCCTGAAATAAATTAAAGAATTTAGTCATTTAATTTATCATTTAGTGGATTGAACTTTTTCCTCTAAAGAATGACCCTCAATTTAACATGTGCACATTGTTGTATAACAAGCACATTGTTGCACAGCACTGTTTTATATACCGTAAATCAAAATACTTATTAACTAGTTTTCAGATGAGTTCACTATAAGAAACACGTCTTCTCTCATTTAAAGACTCTTAACATTGGCATCACATCCCTGCAGGCTGTTCAGACTTTGGCATTCAGCCTTTTCTTTACAGTCTACAAACAAGCAAGAGCCATCATGTTTACAGGCATACAGTGTGTATATCAGCTTGTCCCGACGTGCTCCGATGTAACCCATGAGCTTGGTACTGGGTTGAGCTGAGTGAAGCATCAGAGCTTCACAATATAAGGGGAAATCGATGGTGCGTTTTTGGCCCCTTGGGCTGGGAGCATATTGTGTCACCTTCTTAAATGAAAAATGAATTGGGGGGAGAAATGAAACGCAGAGGGCTGGAACGAGCAACGGTGGAGGCTGTTGACGAGATTCCTCCACCACAGCTCAGCTCCTATCAGCAGCACCCAGCTCTCTGCAGACAAAGCAAACCCAGGGTAAGACTAGAGATAGAAGGAAGACAAGGGCAGGTAGAGGTGAACTTACAACTAGGCCATGGCCCTCAAGAAACTATAATTAATAAAGCTGTCAGTGCCGGGTCACTCCTGAAAGGACACCAGTGCCACCTCACTTGGTAGCTAACCTCCAGTAGTGACAAGGAATTTTAGAAAATGCCTTTAAAGAAGTTTGCTCATGAGACAATGTTAGAGAAACTAAATATACTGGGAGAAGTTTCTCAACAATAAAAGCATATTGAGACAATAGGCAGTCTCACGTGTGGATAAAGTGGTAGACATTGACAAGGTTAACAAATGTAAATCTTAACCAAGTGCCGGATATTCTTTTTGCATGACAATAATGCAGTAATGGTTTCATGCATCTGTTAAAGGTGCCTCACTATGGCTTTATGGATTTTGGTGAATGGGATGAGTTATGTCTGCTTGTTGAGACAAATAAAACAACCAGCCTACCTGAGATGGGATCTGTTGGGGGAGAAATCACAAAATATCAAAGCATTAGAAACTAATTGTTCAGCAACACCACAGTGGTTGGAGTAAAAAAAAAAACCAAACAAAAAAAAAAAAAAACAAAAAAAACATGAAACATGTTAAGTAACTATTCACAACTGTTATTTAAGTAATTGATATTTAAGTAGTTGATGTTTTTTTACAACAAACCTGCCCATTTGCACGTCTGCTCTTCTTTCAAGGGACTTTTTTATAATACAGTATATTGAACTGGGTTTTTGACTTTGGCCAATTAAAACAAGCACCTTATTGGTCTCTGCAAAATCATGAAGGGAAATATGGCAACACTTTATGACAATAATTAAGAAGATAATATTTGAATTACTTGATATTTTAACAAATTATTAAATGTAACCCTATTGCTGATTAAGTACACCATGAACCACAGTGCAGGTCTAATCTTAGGACAATAACGGAATGGTCTAGATGAATGCATTTATGGGTCTCCTGACTTAGTAATTGATTCAATAAAACAATCTTGGCAGAAGTTGCATATAGTACATGATAAAACGGTCAGTGTGATTAATGATTTCACGGGTTATCTGCCATATAATGTTAAACAGCTTGAGCTCCTGAAAAAGTACATAAAGAAAAAGAAATGTCTACACATGTTTAATAAAAATATCCATGATATTTAAAAATATCCATATGCATATCCATATCTATGAAGAGAGGATGTGAAAACCACTAGCACAAGCCACAGAGCATTTTGGTGGATGAAAACACCTATTCCAATGGACTAGATAAGAAAAGGAAAGGACTGTAATTGGATTGTAAAGTTTCCTGCATTCCCATGTTTTTTAAACAATTAAATTCAAAGGCAAGGCCTTGCAAGGCCACATTAATTTTGGCCTATCAAAATATTTCTGACATACAAACACACAAAGGCACACAGATTTGCACAGCTATTCTATTTAAGACACTGCATTAAATTCCATTTATTTGGACAGCCAAAATAATCTAACCATGACCAGTTAATGCCTAACCCTTACCTTCACCTAACCACATTAAAATCACATAAAATCTTAACCAATTCCTCGGGAATGTGGTTCTGGTCACAAGGTTATGGTCTCCATGAGGACTAGTAGTCCTGACAAGGTCAGTCTTTAGGCCAGAAAAGGTCCTAAAGACGCAACTAATACAAATACACACACTAGGTCTGGTCCACTGGGGAATTAACGAAATACTGACAGCCCAGGATGAGGATGATGATGCAATAGCCAGCAACTGTCATGGAATTACAGTGAGCTGCTTTGTCAAAATTTGGAGAGGCTCTCTTGAACTCTGGGATACAAGCTCATAGCTGGGATTAATGTGCGTATTTTCATAAATAACCACATTCTAAACTGGGAAGGCATGTGAGATTGGACTGCATAACCCTCCCATGTGTACTCACAGGAATATTACTCTCATTAATGCTGGCAGTAGTTGCTCACAAATATTAACAGCCAGCAATTATGAAGAAATTGTCTGCAAGGCAATTTAGAATGGGTGTGTGGATGCCAGGTGCAGACAACATTTATTCTCCTCTCTAGAAGGATCAACAGTGATTGACTTTAAGTCTCAGAGCCAAATATAAATCTGGATTAGGCCAGCGTTGGCATGCCGCTCGTGCTCTAGTGGTAGTTTCTTTTGGTGATGTGTGGTTTGCACACCATTTCCTGATGAGTGGACTGATGGTGATGGGCAGTGTGAGGGCAACTGCTCCAAAAGTAAAAGGTGGACAAGCACAGGCTATTGATTTAAGCTTTCTGAGGTTGGGTTCACACCTAAAGGTCCATTTTCTGATTTGAACCGATGTGAGGATGATACACTGTTGCAATTTTTCTGTTGGTCTGGTTTGCGTTCACAAATGCCAAACTCAAACGGTCCAAAAGTCATGTGGCTGCAATTTTCTTCTGTTATTGGTCATACAGTTTAGATGGGTAGACAGCACGTGGACCGCACATATGAACGACTCGTAAAACAACATGATTAAACAATGTGTTAATCCATGAATTTTGCCAAAGACGCTCTGCAATCAGACGGTCATACAGAAGAGGACAGGCAATAATGAGAGCCCTCCATGAGAAGGCATCTTCATAACTCCAGGTTTGTCCCCTGCCAGTCAATTTGTTAGCTGCAACTGGCTAACTTTACCGCTGACAAAACAGGAATGACTCGTGAAAAAGTTGCACTTTCCATGATGGTGTGGATGGGGTTCACACCATAAATAAAATTCTCTACAGTTCACTTGATAACGGACTGAGACCACCCCTGTGAGGCAGACCAGACTAGGACTGTTTGGTCCGCACAAGAGTTCTAGGTCAGTGTTCACACCAACCGCCCCAAAAAAAGCTAACTGGTTCAGTTCAACCTGAATTAAATAAGGCTGGTTTTAACGTGACCTTAAGCACCAACCAAAAAAAGTAGACTATGACAGTCATAGACCAGAAGAGTCAAAGTACTGTAAGTTCTCTCACATTACTCGCTCTCCTTTCAAGAAGCTGCACCGTCATCATCAATGTTACTGAGCTACTGTTTGATTCCAAATCAACCTTCCAACATAAAGTAAATCGAGAGTTCTCAGAGAAATAAAAATCTTCACCTCATCTAGGCCTTTTTTCTGAGCTTGAGGAAATTTTGCCTTTGAGCCTTTAGAGCTGGCCTTGTTTTGGTTTCTTTCTGACTTGAAATTAATTAAGTAAACACACCAACTTGTACCAATAGCTGTTGAGTAGGCTACAGATGCAGGGGAAGTTTTTGCCAATCACAGGGCACTCCAGAAAGATGTGGCACTCCTGTTGGCTGTTTTCTAATTAGTTAGCTGCACATACAGTAAAGGTTCGTTCACTGGAAAGGTCACTCTTCCAACACAGGTTAAAACTGCCTATGCTACAAAGCAACAAAACAAAAGAAAAAAAAAGAAAAATGCATAAATATAGACAGTTTTACAAAGAAGGGCAGATACATTTTCTTGCCTTGCATTTTTATAGCTTTAACTACAGGTAATGTGAAGCTCCTGGTTCAACTTAACTGCTATTTGCATCCTTTATCCATCCATTTATTTTAAGATCTTTATTTGGAGCATTTAATGCATTCCTTTTAATAGAACAGTCAGCATGAAAGAGAGGAGGGGGAAAGACGTGCAGCAAATGGAATGAAACCCAGGTCGCTGCTCTACCACCTGCGCCATCCATTTTAAAGCCATGTTGTGACAGTGATGTTTACGTAAAGATTTGAGTATTGTGAACTGAAATAAAATTTCGATATCTCCTCCTGGAGTATGATGATTGCCCAGAAAAGGCCAAGGTTTGATTGATGGCCAAGGTTTGATTGATTACCAAGGTGGGCTGTTCTGCTCTTCACTGTCCCGGTAATGGGAAAATGATGAAGCCTACATTGTTCCACAGTAGAAAGTTGTGTGTGTATATATATATATATATATATATATATATATATATATATATATATATATGGAAAAAAAGTAAAAGGACATAACTTATTAATAATATAAAAGGAAAAGGATTAAAAGTCATATCAAACCCTTGACCTACAGTTTATCATACTATTATTACAGCTATTGAATCAGCATTTTTTAAACTACAGTTTATGCAACTGAACAACAACTGAAAATGTGGCAGCAGATGCTTTGATCCCTTAGTTGACTTCTGTATTAGACAATATACCTGTGCATGATGTGATACAAGTCATGAGAGAAATATGATGGCTGGTATGTGAAGCACAGACAAAGACCACCTGTGGTGAGGACACTGAACTCAGCTACGTCTACAGGCAATGCTAGCAGATGACACAAAATATAGCTCTACTGAAGCTGCAAAGGAGGCAAGTATTAAAACAATTTTTGAAAATAAATAAATAAAAGAAATTAATTTATATACTGTGTCGACCTTACAAGACCTCACACTTATTTTTCATTTCTTAAATCTTCCACAAGAGCTTTGCTGTTTTCAGTAAAAAACTCTTTGTTTTTTTGTTACACCCAGGATACGCATACATCTTTTTTTGGCTTTGAAATCAGCCATGGAGCATTACTGAAAAAGACAGAAGGTGAAAAACACTGGATAATCTCTAACTCTTATGTGCCCAGCTATATATTTCAACGACTGGCTTTCAGCAGCTTTTTATGTGACGTCACCATCAACCAGAACCAGAGCACCAGTTTAGTGCGAGTTGATGGTGCCAAGGATGACTGGCAACAGCTGGGAGCCACTTACTCATTTTAAGGGTCATCAACATTTAATGTTACATTAGCGGCTTCGCTGGGTCTCTCTTTATCTACTGCGACAGTGTTGACTTAATTATGCACAGCAGTATCACAATGCTTGGTCAGTCCTGACACAGAAAGGAAGAGGGTCAAGCGAAGGAAGCCTGCCTTTTCTGTACAATGCCACATAAGTATCCATGCTTCTTTTGATGTGGATGAAAGTGACATAGAGGGCTGGTGTGGAGCCATGCATGAAGTTTAACACACACACACACAGAGACACTTAATGTGCACACACCTTCATAGAGTCTTATAAGGAGGTCTGCCATCTTGGGCTGAACCCCTTTAGTACCCCCCCCCCCCCATCTTTTTTTGGTTTTTTTTTTGGTCTGTAGTACTAGTACTAAAAGTAAAAAAAAATATGCTCAATCTGAGCCCCTGCCATATAAAAGACACCTGGAATATGATCAGAGAGAAACATTGCATGAAATTATGTGATATTTACAGCTCTAACAAAAAAAAAGGCATTGTCACTGAAACCATCATTAAAAGGGTGACAAAGCTTTATGACCTGAAAATGTAGTAATTAGTCCTTTTTCACAGTGCTAGTTATTCATCTATAAATCTTGTCTTTTTAAACTTTTATCTGTGCATTTACAATATGAATCTACCTGTTTTTGAATCTACATATTTACGGAATCTTTCCCCTGTATTAAAATAATAAGTGATGACAGGTTGTGCTTACATTGATGTCTTCCAAGTTTAGGTTGTTCAGATATTGATCGTTTCTTTTCCACAGTATGGGAGGCCTTCGTTCCCCTGTGATGGCACAAGTCAACACGGTGCTCTGGCCGACTGTCACTGTGGTGACACTCACTTTCTGGTCGTCTGGAAGGTTGAGCAGGTACACATCTGTGGACAAGAGGGAAAAACAATGATGCAATGATGGACAGACTGTCCTGACAGGAGTCACTCAAAAGAAAGTCGCCTCAAATACTGTTACAGTAACTGAAAAAATAAAATAACATGCTAGGAACAAGGCCACTGCAGAAGATGACCGCCAATGTGATGTCACTTGTTTTAAACAGAAATTATGAACTGGTGGTTAAAACATAAAAAGTGGGCAGTGTCATCCATTTGCAAAATAAACTACCATTTTGAAAGTTCATGATTTGGTATTTTGACTAGTGCCTCGCAAGTTATTGAAATGTAAAGTTTGTCAATGTCACCTCCAACCAGGCTCCTATTGGATGGTACAAGCTGTCAATCACACTGGTATCCACTCGTATGTGCCAAGCTTTATCATCTACTTTCCTCTTAATGGAAACATAATTTACAAAACTGACCTTTGGAACAGCATCTGTGTGTGTCCTTATGTGAAAGCAAGGATCACTACACAAAATGTTGCAATCCTAAATTGAATCAGGGATCAATAGCAATTATTATTCGCCCAATTCACAATACAGGAAAAACATGTTTTTCTCACATTTTCACTTTATAACACCTGAAAACAAAAGACTAGACATCTGGTCTCACCTGGTTGCTGCAGAAGCAGATGTTTGTATAGTAAAAGATGCAGTGAGGCAGCACACTTATTGATATTTTCAAAGTAATGGGAAGGAATTAAGTTTAATGCTCTGTAAATATTTTGCATAATTTATGTGGATATGATAATAGAAGCTGTGCTTTTTGTCTACTGGTCTCCCTGGGGATGCACTACTATGCATCTCTTTTTTAGCTAATGAAACAAAACAGTTTTTGGAAACACCACTGTGACTGGTCTGCTGACTGCTTTGTAAATAAAAGCTGGAGTATTTTTAAAATGTTCAGAGTTCTCAGGGTTTAAAATGAGGCAGGATCTTCTGCTGTTATAAAAGCACAGGAGTGGATCCTTTTTGATCAAAATAATGTTGGGGTTAAAAAAAGAAGAAAATCACTGATCTGGAGGAGAGGTTTCCAAAGGAAACACAGCCCAGACATTCAAGAGTTGGTGCTTTTTCTTGGTACAGTGTTCCTGCAATACCTCAAAAATGTTTAAGCATGCTAATGATGTTATTTGGTTGTGATCTTTACTTAGATCGGGCGAAGGAAATATAATTTGGCATTGATGATCTAATGTAAATTTCCTCAATGTTACAGCTTAATGTACATGAAGTAATCTCAGAGAGAACATCACAAACCAAACTGGAAGATGTTCCAATTTGGTTGTTCTACTAAACACCTGCTCGTGAATGCTATGGTATAGCAAAACTGCCAACACTGCCAATACCTCAGGTGCCCGGTCATGTATGAAGCCAGGACATCTGTCCAAGCTCATCTGGTAGGAGCTCAGCAGAGGGAGTTGTGATCCCAAAAAGGATTTTGTGTAAGGAAAAGGCCCATTGTGTAAGAATTAATGACACCTAGGGATGAGTACTAATGCCTGATGTTAAACAGGCCCTAGGGCTAAATTTTGAAATACTGTAGTATCAATAAGCACTGACGTTAATGGTGCCATGACATTGGACAAATTATATTTGTTGTTTCCAATCTTAAAGAGAGTCAGTGCATGGGGGTGCACACACACATGCATGCGCACACACATGCACGCACACGCACGCACGCACGCACGCACGCACGCACGCACGCACGCACGCACGCACACACACACACACACACACCAGTACAGAGAAAACTTTCAAGGTCTGGTTATATTTCACCAGAATTGAATCACCAGCTGCCTTAAGTGAAACAAGACTTTTGCTTGTAAAGGCGTTAATATGCATAAGCAATCAATCTTACAAACAACAATGTAGATCACATTCAGATGGAAAAATGCAAGATGTTCGACAGATGAGCTTGACTATATCTTGTGTGTCCCCCTCCACCTCAGGTATGTTGTGCTAGCAGGAGCCCATGATTAATCAGTTAAATTATGCAAACAAGAGTTAAAAGTAATCATTAGTCCATTAAAAGAATCACTTTCAGTTCATGAATTCTATCTGAAATGGATCAATCATTAAGATTCAGAAAACTGATTTATTTATTGATTGAGTCTGACTACAGCACAAGATGGTGGTCTCTGTAAATCAAAACTTTTTGACTTACACACATATACATTCATACCAACAAACTTTCCTAAATATTACACACCTGATCTCTAATGAACTATAGATGTGGTGGGCCTTTACTTTTTAAACTAACTCTTAGAGGAAATATTGCCACAAAGAAAAGCCAGTGAGGTGAGGGGTCAGCAATGCTACGGTTGGTTAAAATCTTTTGTGTGTCCAGTTATTTTGATGAGACCATGAGTACAATGTCCACTCACCCACTTTGTGAAGGTATTACTATATGTAATGTGGCTTGAGTGAATGCTTTTTAATCTTTCTCTAGGGTAATGAGCAGCAGAGCAAATGGAAACAGAGACTCAATTTGTTCTGCTCCTAAGGGCATGAAATACAAAACCTAATGAAAGTGCAGGTCCAGCAAACAGTGTTCACTTTCCACAGCCCAGAGAATAAGGATGAGAAGGCCTTCAATTACAGCATGACTCTGGTGGCCCTCTACCAAAGGCCTATGAATGCTTTTTAACCTTCTCACTCATTTTCATTGTTTAATCTACATGTTGTCTTTTGACTCTGAACCTGACTCACCCATTAGGTCCAGCCTAATCAGACTAGAGCTGTGAGACAACTCATACATCTTCTTGGTGAGAACCCTCATGTTAAGACTTCTAATCTCCCATTTAGCCTGATAAAAACCCTGCTTAAGCCTGGGTAAATCACTGCCAGGATTATATCAAAATTAATATTTGCCATTTGTTCTGATTGGAGTAGAACTAAAAATGTAGATGGTTATGCTATAAGCAAAAGCATTACTGTAAATGATGATCATCAATTTCAGCCTCCTGCATTAAATATTTAGTTTTATAGGAACCTAAAGTGAGAGTTTTAGCCAACTGTGCTACTAAAAAAAGTGCAAATCCTTTAACCTATGACATGATACTACACATTTTGGAAAAATTGTTGACAAAATAAGAGGAAAAATATTCCACTAGAACATAATCCAATGCAACACCACCAATAATAACCTCGGTAGTTAACATAGAGTGAGACAGTTGACAAAAATTGAACATGATCAGCTCCATGACAACTAGTGTATACTGTGTATATTGCAAGGCTATTGCATCAGCATTTTATTACAGGTGTTCTCTGTAGCAAGTGTTGCAGTGCACACTTGCAACATTGAGATACAGGAAACGAAAAATGGTATATGAATGTGCTCTTTTAGACTCTAGGAATTAATTCTGTTCATTCATCTCATCTTTTGATAATCCACTTGCTTATTTTACTCATATAAGATGTTACTTATATGAGAACAATGGGGTAAGAATTGTCAAATAAAAAAAATTATATTATTGCTATTATACATATCAAATCAAATCAAATCAGTCACTGGATGATAATAAAGTGCCTTGTGATTGCCTGTCACTTGTATTGATTTAGAAAAGAGGGGGGTTAAAACTATATATGAAAAGAAATCAACAGCTTTATAAAGCGCCTGAAACCTTTACCCCTGTGGACATCAAAATGTGACACAAGCGATTAGATGGAAAATGTTTGATCAGTCAAAGTCTGTGAAACAAGGTCAGAGATTTTCAGTTTTACAACTATAAGCACATTATGCCTGATATAAAGGATTGCTGAAAACATGCGCAATGAGTTAATTATGTTGTAACTGTTAGACAGCTAAACTGTGATCATTTTGTGTCAGACTTAAAAGACATCATTAAAACGGTTTTTACAGCTACGGAGGAGCAACTTCAGACAAATATTCCACAGAAACATTTTACTTTTCAAAACTGTAATTTTAGTGGACATTTTTGACAGGATGAAACTAATTTAACATCAGAGCTGGACCTCAAACTGTCATGTTGTCTGGTGAGCAAACCCTCATTCCAGAAAATGCTCAACTGTGATGTTTCTTGGGTAAAACAAGACAATGGCAATGTCAACAACAAAAATGTTTCATAGATTTGAATTTTATTTTTTTGTCAAATCAGCTCAGTCAGGTTAAGATGGCATTGTAAAACACATATTAATAATCCCCAATTATCCATGACAACCATTTTGACAGACACTACGTGGACAACCATAAGCACAGTTCCTGTTTGAGTCTGCATAGACTATTCATACCAAGTGGGCACATGTTCTCTTTACCCCAATACTTTCCTGTCCAGTTGGTGGCATAATCTCCTTTTGGTCAAACGATACAACAAAGAATCCCATAACCATGGAACCTTGCTCTGCTGATACTGACAAACTCTTTTAGCCTAAGTTTTATTTTGTTAGGTTGCTATGCATTGTTGCTTTGCAGTGTATGCACCTGTTGCCACTGCTGAAATAGTGATATTCCTAATAAAGGGATGTGTATGCACAAGGAAATAGGAGCTCATTCCCTCTCCAAACTGCCTAATTAGTCAAAGTACCCCATCATACTGTATGTTGCCTACTGCACCTTTAAGTGCAATAGTTTGTGTTTAAGTTTATGTCAAGTGAAAAAGCACAATAACTGAGTAAAATAAACAAATAAAATTAAAATTTATAACAACCAAAAATGGAGAGCAGGGATAGTGAAACAGTCCCTAAGTTCAAGCATCCGTCTCCTCCTGACACTAATAACACTCTAACCAGCAGATCAGCAAACCATACAGCCACTTGGCACTCTCCATGGTGCTGAGGTGTTGGTGGGCGGATACACTGACAAAAATCTTCACCAAATAATGTCCTCCCCAACCATTCAATTACAGCCCCCTTGTATCTTAATGCTTTTGGAATACGCTGCACGCAACAAACTCGATTTGCCATTGATCCCTGGGGGGATAGAAATGTGTGAAGTTATAAGGAGAATTTAAAGATGAAAGTGGGCGACAGACGGGCAGGCGTGCTCCATCACAGCTTTGGCTGTTGGATAGAGGAAGGAGGGGAGGGATAAAAGGAAGTGAGGGCGAGAATCTGACCACAATGAGAAACTCCTTAGAGAGATGGGAGTCTGGGCATTTGGAGCTGACTCAAATGCTTTGAGTCCAGCACCTGCTCTGTAAGAGATTTATCAGAGGAGGAAGTGGCCTTGGCTCCTCTTTTTCGTCTGATTTGAGGCTTGAGGGATTCAGCCTCCAGGGAAGGATCAACCCTCACTGCCCAACCTGTAATTAGTGATTAACAGTGAAGTCCAGACTCTTGATTTACTCTGCTCTCAGAATGGGATGTCAGCCAGTGACACGGCAAGAGGTAAATCACCTATTGCAGCGGAGGCAACAAGCTTGTCAGGGAAAATAGCCCGGGCCTGCAGGACATTGCAAGAGGCTGCCTGCATGAAGACAAATTGCACCAAGCTTGCTCAACCAACCTCCATACTCCATCCTCTATCATGCTCCGCCGCTGTCTTTCTCAAACACATGCTCACTTGCTCCGTCTCTCTTCACCAAGTCTTTCATTCCTCCAACACACTCCCTCGCTCTCATCTCATTACTGAGGCTGAACAGTTGTATAACAACTGATTTGGGTTTGACATTCTGAAGTGGAATAAAAGTATCTTCCCTGATGCAAAGTAGCTTACTGTACATGCAAAAACACAGCACACATCATGTGCACACTCTGATCTAGGCTCAGTCAATATGTGCAAACTAGCTCCCATAGCAAGAACAGAGTCGGTTTTCTGATACTGCAAATGAGTGACTCTGTGGACAAACAATGTCTGACAGAGACAGAAAACAGTTCTATTGTGTAGCTCACATGCTACCTTATGCCTCAGAGAAAAGTTTTTTTTTTTTTTTTTTTATTTTGTTTTTAAAGTTCAACTCCTTCCACAGGCCACATAAGAAAAACGTGTAATGAGAGAACAACTGCACAACAAATCAGGAGATTTTAGAGTATACCAAATGACTGGATTAATAGGTAAAGTGTCGTATTTTCTCCAGGCTATTAACACAATGCAGATTCATCTTAGTCGATGAGAACAATTCGAAATGAGAAAGGTAGGTTGCACACTGAATATTGTAAACGCCTGTGTGACCAAAAAGTAAATCACACAGACAATGTGAAGCACAGTACAATGTACCATTTTATAACTTTTATAGGCGATAAGATTGCTGTTGTAGAAGGTTTAGTAATGTGTCATTATGGAGCAGTTACTTTTAATACCTGTTTTTATCTCACACAATGTTTTTCTGTATTTTTTCCCAAAGGGGACTACTTCATATTTTCCTTTCTGTGCTGCATTTGTCCTGCACTTGATTACACTTACTAACTTGTGCTTTATGGTTTTGTGCACTGTGTATGTGCTTTATTGATTTAGCAAAAATAAATAAAGAGTGAGAAAACAAGACAAGGAAATATTAAACAGCAGTAAATGGCAGAGGCTTATTGCAACATCACAGACCTGAAATTAAAATCTTTGAGATAATAACTTGAGTCAACATTGTCTGAGACGGTCATTTTGCACATTTGTACAAGTGAATTAATTAGGCTAAATTGATTTGTGCTTGTTTACGAGGAAAATTCAACTTAAGTTTGGAAAAGTTTGCAAAGTTAATGATGAATCTTAGCTTTTTCACTTAAATAACCCTTAACAAAATATTGTTTTAGACTAATTTGATCCAAGGTAAATACAGGCTTGGCTACACTGATCAGTGCAATATGACTTTATCTGTCATCTGTGTATCTATAGTGAAACATGGGAAACAAGAGCACTCACTGAGCACTGACCTCCATCATGTCCTAAACCATGTTCTAAACCTGCAACTGAAATGTTTACATTTTGATCCACTCGATCCAGAAGGCTTTGTAGATCTGTACAGGACTTTACATGACAAAATCCATGCTGTTGTGTTAATATGTTGATACACATATACACATCTAAACATGCTAAATGGGTGATTACAGACTCGTCACCAAAAATTCTGATTGAGCCGTCAAAAACTGTAGAAAGCAAATTGCTAAAAGACAAACAAGCTCACAGATAAACCCATGCCGATGGAAAAAAAAAAAAAAAACCTCTTTGGAGGAGGTAATTTTCTTTTCTTTTCTGAATCCTTTCTGCTTCACCTAAAAGAAATGACTTGCATTAGTTAAAGGACATAATGATAAGTATTACCTTCTTCTCTCTTCGCACCAACATTACAAATATTAATATAACCTAACTATTAACATATGGCCTGAGTGAGTGTTTTATCGTTGGCTGATAAGCCTCCAGTCTGCTTCCAAAGCAGCTGTTGGGAGAGTTCCTGAGGGATGAACAGCATTAGTATGCAACAGAACCTAACAGGAGCTCTAATTGGACTAATTTTATCACCGCCACCTTCTAGAAAACAACTAATGGAAACTTTTTTTAATGCAGTAAGTAAATCAACAAGCACCTAAGATAGAGCATTCATTTTATTGAGGGTATTGCATCAAGTGGTGCCTTACTAGTCTAAGAAACATCAGATTAAATGTATGTGTTAAAAGAGCAGTATATTTACAGCATTAATCAGTTTTAGCTGTTGGAAATGCAGTAAGCCTCCATTCACCAGCTTGTGTTTTCTTCTAGGTTTATACCTACATCTGCATAACCACATACATATGAAGCCATACAGCTACAAATGGTGCATGACAAGCACCTTCAAATGCTTGACAGGAGATGTTAAATATCAGGACAGGAGAAGAGGAGGAATGCAACAATCTGTGTACACTGCACAGATAAACAATCTTGACAGCCAGAAAAGCATATTGAACCTCTCTATAGAAAGAAGGCATGAGATATACACTGGGAATTTAAACCGGACCCATCCGTGGCATGTGAGCACACTGAAGCATTCATTCACTTCATCTAAAAACACTGTGACCTCTTTCAGCCTCACTGCTCTGTCAGCAGCAGCAAGACAGCAGCTGCACACACTGTGTTTACCAGGCTGTAAAAACTCAAAGAACAAATGTTATTTTCAAGCAAGCTGAACACAAGTACAAAAAGCAAACTGCAGTGCTTAATCTTGATTCATTTATTTCTTCTTTACCCGTCAAGGATACAGTGTATCCAGTGTTCTCCAACTCAAACATTCTTGAGGGCTGAACAATTTATTGACAATTTAAAAAAAATTAAACATAGTAGTTTATGTACTCTAAATTGCAGTAGTTTGCTGGCTTGTGCTTTTATACTATTATACCGTACCTATTGTTTTCTGGTGTTATTTGATTAAAGCAGTCAGCCAAATATACATACATATGATGCGGTTAACTGTTCGTAAAAGAGATTTAAATCTTAATGCAACTTCTCAGGAAAATAAAGGTTAAATAAAACCAAAATAATCTGTTCAAAATGGACTGTTTATATGAACATGAACATTAATTTTTAAAACCATTGACAGTTAAGTGTCAAGCCTGGGTCAGGTGTGCTGTATAATGTATCCTCCATTGTAGCCTGTGATGTTTACTGTTGTTTTAAATAGTGATTTAGAATTTAAAACAATTGTCTACCTTTATTTCTTTAGTAATCGTGATCAAAATAGGAATAGTGAAATGAATTCACAGCACAGGGACAGTAAGAGCGGATTTTATGTGATTTGAAAATTGATTGTAAAGATTGTAAAGATTGTAAAGCACACAGTGATGCATCAGGAGAAATGCATCACTGGAAAGGCTTTGGGTGTGGACTGTCTTATATTTTAACTTATTCTTGTGACACACCCTTTTTTAATTCTGACAGATAAAGATTTATCCTGCAAAGATTTATTCAACATGTAGCTTGAGGTTTGGTTTTAATTTAATAAGGCATCTAGAGTTAATTTTGCATGTTGCAACCAACACAGTAAACATACCTTAAACTCTGTAAACTGTAAATTTAACAGTTGCCATTAGCTGATGTAAAATGTGAAATGCCCACTGGAGAGCTTATGGTTGTTCTTTCCACCGTGGCCTGCTGTAGAAATGTGGTGTAATAACATGGTAGAAGAACTCGCAGCCCACAGTGTGGTGTAAATGTCTAATTTTTAAGTGACGAAAACACAGTGGTTCTTAATTGTCAATGATTATATCACATAATAAAGATTATGCCAATGCTCAACTGCAGCAATGGCACTTACTGCTTTGTATCACTGACCAGTCAAGGACACAATCAAACTAATGCTATGGGTCTAGTTTGCTTGATTTATAGTAACAACTTTGACATTTTTTTAATAATAGTAATAATAATAATAATAATAATCATTTTAATTCTTATATGCTGCAAGATTGTAAAAAAATGAGGAGTAAACCTTGAATAAATGGCAAATAAATCATGCTTTCTATTCTAGAAAGTTGTTTTCAGTAAATATACAGTATAAAATAAAATATTAAAAACAAAACCCCTTTGTAATCAAGTTGAATAGGGAAGAAAAATCCTTTCCCAATTTTCAAGTTGCTGAGAAAATTGGTCCTTGTAATTCAATTTGAGGATCATTTAAAAAAAAAAGTAATCCTACTTCTTTTAAATCTCTTTAATATATTCCGGAGATAGAAGGGTCACATGGTGGAAAATGAACCATGAATTATGAAACCAATTTAACAACACTTGTGGCAGTTTTTAAATGGAATGCTCAGCAGGGGTCAGGACAAGTAAAAGCCTGAGTATCCATTAATTGTCACTGTGCCATGGTTGTCTTAATGGAAGGATCTGTCCAAGCTGTTTCAATGTCTAATTACAGTCTTCACAGGAGCAGATAGTGTATGTTAACTAATTTTGTTGCAAGGCAAACTTTCTGCAAATGTAGGGATTACACTAGACTTGAAAACTCAAATTTAATTTGCATTTAAACTGAAGAAAATGAGGAAGAAGATGCCATGAAATTAAAGAAAAAGTAAGCAAGTGGAAAACAGAGAGAAAAGCAAAGAGAACATCACAAATATACAGCCGCAACCAATATACTCAACACACAAAATCTTTTCAAACTAAAATTACTGCAAAGGGATTGTTATGATTCCAACAGCAGTCATGTATGGTGTTGAATATTGGCCAGAGCAATTTATCACACTGAAGAAGACTTTTTACTGGATGTGATTAACTGTTACTACTTAAAAAATGTTTGCCAGGTCACAGTCACCTTAACAACCAATTTAAATCCATCATTGAGTTTAAAAATCTGACAATGGACCAGATCATGACACTCTGTGAGCATTTTGAGGACAAGTTTCTGACGGTGTTTTTATGAAAGACAGGTGAAGAACATGTAAATATCGTCACCAAGACCGCAGCAGTTACCAGAGACCTACCTTTTTTTTTGGTGTATAGATTTTTGTGATAAATTTCCACCTCATCTCTACCCTTTTCCACCTGATTAGGTCTAAACAGCCAGTAACTGCAGATGCTTTACCCAATAAAAAAATTGGCAAATAGTATTTTCTGATGAGAATAATATGATATGATTAAAAGCTTTATAACGTGTGCCAAATTGACCTTGTGATAAGATTAATTTCTCAGCTTAATCATGATGCTTTAGCTGCCCTAATGTGAATAGATAAGCTCGCAGTGGAGCATATCCATGTTTTTCAACTGGGAGTTCCAAAAAAAAAATAAAAAGAATAAATAATAAAACTATTAAGCAAACTAAATTTCCTCATGAATCCAGTCCAGTCAGCTTGGGCTAAATGCCCCTTTTTGTGACATCAGGGCAAAAAGAAAACACAACCCTTACCCTACAAATGTCATTCAGTCAGTAGCAACTGGACTTTCTACTCTTAAAATAATTTTAGATTATATTAATAATTCAACAATACAAATAACTAATTGTGTCATTTAAGGTGCCAAAGCTCACTATGCCCTAGGTTTGTTGCTGTAGTTATATCATTATAACTACAGCAGTAGTTCCTGTTACTGTATCATTATACATCATGATATGCAGAACGAATATGAGCAGCCTGTTTGCTCTTCTTGCAGCTTTTGTGTACTTTAAGAATGTAATAAATAAAACAGAAAGCTTTATATATCATTGTGTAAAAATACAAAGATATAATGTTGAGTAACCTAGACAGTGCAGATATTATTTATAGAGATTGTAAAATTACCTTTTGATGTGTCTTTGGATACAGTTGTTTACCTGTTATTTACTGTAAGCGGCACAGGAGAACTATTTAATTTTGTTGTACAGTTTGCAATGACAATATAGGGATGTAATTCTATTCGAACACAAGGAATCTATGAAGGCCATGTCAACATTACAGTGTGACAGATAACATTTCAGATTGTAAAGCACACAGTGATGCATCAGGAGAAATGCATCACTGGAAAGGCTTAGGGTGTGGACTGTCTTATATTTTAACTTATTCTTGTGACACACCCTTTTTTAATTCTGACAGATAAAGATTTATTCTGCAAAGATTTATTCAACATGTAGCTTGAGGTTTGGTTTTAATTTAATAAGGCATCTAGAGTTAATTTTGCATGCTGCTCTTCTTGCAGCTTTTGTGTACTTTAAGAATGTAATAAATAAAACAGAAAGCTTTATATATCATTGTGTAAAATACAAAGATATAATGTTGAGTAACCTAGACAGTGCAGATATTATTTATAGAGATTGTAAAATTACCTTTTGATGTGTCTTTGGATACAGTTGTTTACCTGTTATTTACTGTAAGCAGCACAGGAGAACTATTTAATTTTGTTGTACACTTTGCAATGACAATATAAGGATGTAATTCTATTTGAACACAAGGAATCTATGAAGGCCATGTCAACATTACAGTGTGACAGATAACATTTCAGTCCTCAGTTTTTCACCAGTCTCTGAGGAATGTAACGGGCACTTCAAGGCTTCAATACCCTCAGCATAAATCAAAGAGCTGTATCTCCAAGCTGTGTGTTCTGTTAGAAGGTGTCAGGGTTCAGATCAATAACCTGGGACCCAAGAACAGCAAGCACGGTGAGATACACACAGTACAGCACAAATAGCATTACTGTGCTACTTGATGGAAAAGTGCAATTAAGGCCATTACTGGGAATCAGCTAAATAAATAAAGTGTACTGAATAAATAAATCTCACAGCAAAAAACAGCAGGGATGAGGTGTTTAAAAGAATGATGCACTGTAAGTCTGCTGTGTATGGACCTGAGAGCATGGGGAAAGGTTTAATGCCAACAAAGTAGCCTGAGGGAGCATTCAGACAAAGTATTTGCACATTCGTTTTCATTGACGTCTGAAGCAGCACGTCTGGATGCTTAGAGAATGCATTTAGTAGGTGTACCAAACTAATAAAATTTAAACTGCATGGTGCACAGACAAAGCCCCCAGTGATTCTACAGCCGTATTAAAAGGGCTTAAACAGCAAATTGGCCCAAGCGTGCAGTCACAATCTGCCTCTCATATAGCAGATTTTTAAAGTGCTACCACTTGGCTAATGTTAAACTACCCAATGGAAGATTCTCTCTTCTTACACTGCCTCGATATGGTAGCAGGGAAAAAAAAAGCACTGGGGCACTTTATTCCAGACTCTCTTTTAATATTCAAGCTGTAATATTATTGGTGGCAAACTGTGAGTTTGACCTTTTCCTTATATTTTATTTGGCACTGATCACACATGTTGGCTGGTGTGCTGCAGATGCCAGACCTCCCTCTAAGCAGTGACTGCATAAATGTGGTTCAAACTATCTTGTCTCAGCAGAGTGCACAAATCCAGAGGCACTGTAGAAAGTGTTGGATTCAGCATCAGTGTTGTAGATTGCAATATACAAAGTGAAAAGTACACAGAGTGTAGTGTCTCACTCACTCACTCACTCATTTTCTACCGCTTTATCCTCCACTGAGGGTTGCGGAGGGCGCTGGTGCCTAACTCCAGCTGACATAGGGCGAGAGGCAGCGCAAGATCGCCAGTGCATCGCAGGGCCACATAGAGACAGACAACCATTCACTCTCACATTCACACCTACGGGCAATTTAGAGTGTCCACTTAGCCTAATCCCCAAATCTGCATGTTTCTGGACTGTGGGAGGAAGCTGGATAACCCGGTGAGAACCCACGCACACACGAGGAGAACATGCAAACTCCTTGCAGAAGGGCCCTTGTTCCGACCTGGTCGCAAACCCGGGACCTCTTGTTGCAAAGGCAAGAGTGCTAACCACTACACCAACCGTGTGGCCCTAGTGTAGTGTCTGTTTAATAAATTAAATGCAATAATTGTAATTCATCTAAAACAACTGCAAGTGCACTGAGTTAAGTATCACTTGCGTACTGTGTGTATCCATACTACATGAACTCTGGAGAATTCACATATTAAACACACAGCAGGAACTTGTCTGGATCGCACACGTTCACAACAGCAGTAAAATTACCAAGACATCCTGACACTGAGTGGATCGACGAGCAGAACGCTTGCCAGCTGTGACATTTCAGGAGATTTTCCTGGTGTAATCTCAGATGGGTTCATTCTGATATTCTCCCTAAATTTGGAGCTGAGCTGGAAAGGAATGTTTAAGAAACTGTCCTGACTTAGCCTCAATTACATTTTCATATAAAGCCGCTGTAGATAATTATTTATCATACTACTTTTTTTTTTTTTACTGTACTTACATACTGTATATCCAAGGTTGCTGTTGTGGTGAGTGACGAGGCTATGTTCTATGTCTCATCTGTCTTTTGTACTGGCAGTGGTTAATGGCAGTCAACACCACAATGTACTATGACACGTCTACCAAAAGTTGATGACACTTTATCACACTATGATGGATGACACCTTATCTGTTTACCCATGATGCACTGGGCCATTATTTACAGGATTATTCAACGATGACAAGGCGCTGACTATCAGGAGTGTGGCAGACATCATTCATATCTGTAACATCATCTAATTAAAAGACATCACTCCTGCCAGACAGTTTCCTTAGTGCAAGCTGAAGCAAATTGATTCTGAGTCCCCTTCCAATTCCTTGTAACGGAGGTATGAATAATGCATCGGCATTAAAGTCTTATCTTTTGTTCTGATAAACAATGGTGGCACACTTTAAATATTCCACAAAGGTGTGCGCAGGGTCCTTATGAGCAGTGTAGCAGACAGGTGCAGTTTTCATGATGGCATTTAGTGCCGTTAGTCTCAAAGCTGTGCCATAATTCTGGACACAGTGGATCGACAGATTTACTTTATGATGCTGCTCAGTTTATGACAGTGCTTTAAGTATTTACGTAGTTTTTTTACAGCTGCCACTCATGGATTATGTCAGCAATGAACTGAGAAACTATCAGTTGTAAATGCATTTTTGCCTTTGGCACCGTGACTACAGTCTGTAAGTCCAGATAATTCCACTCATGTTAATCCACTGCATTTCTCAGGGCCAAGTTGCATCTACTACAAGCTAATGTAATACATGTTTAAAGCCATGACTCAGAGCATTACTGAAGACACCTTGGATTGCGTCAGCAGTCTGTGCACAAACATTCACTCCGTTGGAAAAAAAAGTAAAAGTAAAAGTAATAGGAGGAAAAGTACCTAAAAATGTGATAACCTGTTTGCTTGCATTACAATTCTATCCAAAAATAAATAAAAAAAGCTGTGGTAAAATTGATTGGTCCTTTACAGTAAATATGACTGATTATTGAGCCCAATTTGATACAATAACATAATCATAACAAGTATTGGATTTCCAATAATGCTTTATTTTGCTAATTTATTTATGGGTGCCATGATGAGGTATGCAGTGGTGATAATAAAGCTTTTTAATTTAGTCTGGTCTAGTTTAGATGAGTCATATGAGGTTGAGTTAGGTTTAGTTTTACTGCCACCAGCCTGTGGTATGCGTGCCAAATTCTGACCAGACCCGAACATTATACAGTAGCTGCTCTGAATATCTGTTTTGCCACAATTACAGCAGGAGAAAATTGAAAAAATAACTTCAATCAACTGGAACTTTGATTTGAGGAAGAGAAATGAATCCAATGCTTACCTCACGAATATCAGCAGCCTGCAGTATTCTTGCTATTAAATTTGTTTTGCAATTTAACTCCCAAGTCTTAAATCATTTAGAACATTGTATTTAGTCTATCTATCATCCAGTTTCCAGCTACGCTCAGTGCAGGAAATGAAAATACCTTTGGATAAGATTTATTGTCTATCCAGTCTTTATTTTCCTTAGGACCAAATCACTGAAGATAATGTTTAGAAAAGAGGCTCTTTTACACCATGACTGTGTCATCTCCCTTGGTGGCAAGAATGAATGAGCTCTACTGAAATTAGATGAATTGAAATGTTTAACACAGCTGTGAGTGTCAAGAAGAGGTGGATCAGTGACCTTGTTATTTGCCTTTCTTCCTCAGTTGCCTCACCGGCACATCGAGGGCCTATCTTTAAAGCACCTGAGCATTTGGCAAAGTGAAGTAGTTTTTTTTTTTTTAAAGTGAAGTAAAGACAACCGCTGGGAACTACAATGACCTCCAAGTATGTAAAGCACTTATTCAAATTCAGTATTAGGTGAACAAAGGTGAGATGCCTTCAAGCACTCCTGTAGAGTGCATGAAAATCTCTAGTCAAGCAGAACTGTTGATAAAGACAAAAAAACTTTGTTTGAAAGAAGTACGTAATTCTTTCCATGTAAATTAAACAGTTTTATAGTAAATTTAATCTGAGTTAGGGCAGCTTTCGCCTACAGTCACTTTCTTCTCACGATTTGCCAGAAGGGGTTTGCTCCCACACATTTGCGCATGATGTGGGGATTAACAGACAAGATGACACTCTTTTAATTTGCCTTGTGGCTTTTGTGGCTTCTTTTATTGTCTGTTCAACAAAATGCATTAAATACAAAGAGCTGATGAGATGAAGGTTGATTATGAATTCTCTCCTACTGGTAAATGTGTCAAGCCAGCCAAATGTCAGAGGATACTCTGTCAGAGGATATTGAGCTGAATGAAAATGTCAAACAGTGGAGAACCATGAAAGAGATCATGAGGAGGAAACAAAGCGGCAACATTTGTTGGCGTATCTCAGATATGGCAAAGCACCTGTCACCATTATGTTTCCTAATGACGAAGGAGGAAGGCACTTCTGTTTCAGTCAATGTGACCTGCTTCCTTTTGCTCTAAACTCAAGTTTTAATCCTTTATCCATCAATCCCAGTTGGCAACAACCTGGAGTTCAAAGAGAGTAAACCTCTGGCAATATATCAAACACCATTCCAAATTTATCATCATCTTAACTTTGAAACAGGGCCCATGGTTCCAGGCGATACCAACAGATACAAAGACAACAGACTGTCAGTTCAGATGTTAAGAACAAGTTAGCTGCACATCAGATTTTAAGATCCCAATCTATTTTTAGGAAGCACAGACAGCTTGTATTTATCCCATTAAAATGAAAGCAAGCACAACACAATGTGAATAGAACAGAATCTGAGGCTTAAGAAAATAGATGTTTATTATGTTTCTAGATTTCTGCCACAGTTGTTTGAGTAAACAACGGTTTCAAGTTTCTCTTTGCTGTTGCAGGTTGCACCCAAACATGAAATTCCTACTTAAATTATGACTAATTGGCGATCGGTAATGCAGACACCTCTGTCTTCATGTTTGTTCTTCAAGACAACAAAAGTCTTAAGATTAAAAAAAGAAAATACAGACTTTATACAAGAAAATATTACACAACACTGCCTTTTTTTAGAATATATATCTTTATCATAAAATATAATATAACAAAACAAATATTATACTTACCAAAAGTTGTGTAAAACTCATCCTTTGTCAAGTGCTCATCATCATTGACATCATTGTACTTCAGCAGGTCAAACAGTGTGCACTCAGAGAAATCCTTGGACAGACCTTCCTGCTTGATTACCTTCAAAGAGAAAGCATTGACCTTTGGTTACAGGAAGTGGATGATGTCTTTAATTCCTCATTCCTCGTCATGAAGCCTGCATCCTGGAAACTTTTAAACTTAAAAGTAAACAGGTGTTGTGGCCCATACAAGGCCACAATAATGTATTTCATGTCTTTGTAAAAGAAAATGCTCCCAAATTCTTTGGAACTTAACTCACCAGTAGAATGTTTGCTAAATCAAATCACATTTCAGTTGTTGAATCTTGCAGTTCAATAACTTCTAGAAACATTATTAAACAAACAATGATTATGTAACCAAAACCATAATCTCTCCAATCCTGAACTAATTGGCTTTAAGTCTAAACAAAAGCTTTATTTACAGTAACAGTACTTACATAATTATTAATATTCTGTTAAAATTAGATAAGATAGAATTTAATTATTTTCACCTGATTGTATGAATTGTTTTCATTCCCCCAAAATGAGCTGGGTCAGCTATACAGAGGCCACCATTTTACTTACACCACCATTGTACAATAGTACCACAACATACAAACTAAACATGTTTTGACTTTTGAAGCTAACTGAAAGCTACATACAGAAGTATTAGGTCACATCCAGTTTTGTTTTTTTCCCACTTTTAATCTCTGTCACATTCGTGATCATTTGCATTTGGATTGAAAGTTGGTCATGCTCAAGTATGTCTTGAATAAACCTGTGTAACAGACCTTTCACAGCAGATATTTTTCAGCAAGTAGTAGAGTTTTATTTTCAATGTCAACTGTATTTATATGGCACTTTTAAAACGTGTCGATCCGGATCACCACCATCTAATCATCTGTTCCTTGTCCTATTACACACCTTTCTTAAAAAATTCATTAAGATCAATAACTTTTTGAATAATTTTGCTAACAAACAAACAAAAACAAATCTCTTTGGCAGAGGTAATGAATTGTAGTACCATTAAATTGCCACAAGGTGGCAGGACATGCACGTAAATGAATAGTGCTGCATGTGTGTCATGTGACTGGGCTTTGCAGCGAGTGCTTTGGCATTTAATGATAAAAAACATTCCTGTATCCTGATGGTGTTTTGGATCAGCACCAAAATTCATCTGCTCCTTGTCCCAGTACACACCTTTCCCAATAGTTTCATCAAAATCTGTCCATAACTTTTTGAGTTATTTTGCTAACAGACAGACAGATGGGCAGACAGACAAACCAACACTGGCAAAAAACATAACCTCCTTGCAGGTGGTAACAACCTCAGTTGACCAAAGTGCTGCACAGGCACAGACACGGCAGAAACTTATTGTAGTGTATTGTATTGATATTATTGAATATAATACAATAAGAAAGAAGCAGTGGAATAGAAAAAAGGTGCCTATAGATCATCCTGAATTGAATGCCAAGGAGAAGAGGTGTGTTTTCAGTTTGGACTTATTTTTTCTAGAATAGTACTGTAGGTTTTCCAACTTGCACACTATATCTTTAAGGCATCACAGATTGAACCACCTAGTATCAAACGAGACGAGAGTACTCAGACCTCCGATTTAAGGCATAAAAATTTTATCACTTTACACTTTCATTCTTTCATTCTTTTGTCAATTTACTTTACATACCTGCACCTGAAATATTTACTGTACTAGATCTGTATAGAACTTATAGATCTATGCTGGATCTGCATAGAACTTTACATGCATATAGCTATTACCATCTTACATAAGCAGGACATTTGATTTGGATGCCAGTGAGATATATTGTAGATGGGATATAAATAAATGGGACTTCCAATGTTAAATTTAAATTGCCGCCAGATCCATAATCTGGATTAGATCTGGATGAAACTTAATCTGATGGCAGGATGTTTAATCCTGCATACACATACCAAATTTCCCATCATAACATTGTCAAGTTTTGAAAATGTTATGATTATTTACAATTTTATTATGAGAGATAGGGACAGGAAGTTGCTAAAAGTAGGACAAACTTACAGATACACCTCATGCCTATGAAAATATAGCCTCCTTGGTGGAGGTAATTAGACTTAAAATACTTAAAATAAAAATATCTATAAAAATTGAAATGCCTGATACATACTACCCAGACGTACAGCAGCTGTTAGCGAACACACATAGTTTCCTTTTTTTCCTTAACAGACAAAAAATAAAAATGTGGAATACTTTCCTCTGAAATGAGGCACCACAAACACTGTGCAGATTTAATCTTCATCCTTTCATCTTCATGCTAACACATGATCCTATTCACCACCCCCTGCCTGGTGCTGGCAGTAAAACATCCATCATACTAGATCAGCTGTCAGAATGCTGATAATGAGGGACGGCTTTACACAACACTCCTCATCCATCGGATCAATGCGCATCCCTTCTCAAATTTAAATTCATAAAGTCACCTGTGATGGCATATCTGTAGTCTATGCCTGAAATGCTGCAAGAGACAAATAGCTGATGGCAAACACTTGCTTGTATCTTTTCTATCTTTCATCACCTGATGTCACAAAATGTGGGTTTTCCTCTTGTTACAGTAAGTATTTGATAATGTGGAATTGTGAAAATCAAACAGCGCTAACAGATATAAATATATAAATAAATATAACTCAACAATATTCTCAAGTCTCTGGTCCTTCCCTGAGCTTGCTTTGATTTTCATGGTGGAGTCACAGAGCTATTTGCTTTATCACTTTGTTGATTAACCTAAACTGGAGATAAAACTATACAGTTCAGAATTTGGGAATTGAAGATGCACATACACTGCTGTGTGGTTCAAGATACTTTTAAATGTAAAGGTGAATTTTTGAGCTGCAGATCAAAATACATTTTCAAATCAAACCACAAATGCAAACTATAATACCTCAAATATCTAAGTTGAAAATGGTTAAAATTATTAAATCATGAAGAAAGAGAAACTTAATAGCAGCTACAGACAATATAGAAACAAAATTTCACTGTCAAAGTCAATTCAGATGTCCATCTTGTCATAGTCTTATAGGTCACATAAGATTTGAAGCAATGTTAATGTTGGGCAAATATAAATATCTTTATCCAAATATAACACGAGATATAGGAAATGTATACACTACATGACTTCTGCTTATAGTTTAACAACAACAGGATCCTGGCTCTCTTAAAGTTGAGTTGAACCCTAATTAATGCCACTGGTATCACTGTTTATCATGTCAAAATGGCTGCTGTAAAAAAAAGTCTATTAAATCAGGTTTATTAAAGATATGCTTGAGCATTCCACAAACACACATTTAACTCATTTGAAGCTTGATAATTATATTTTTTATCACATACCCTTTTTTTTTTAAATCAAGAATGACTTTCATAGTACTACTGTAGGTGATAACAGTCAGAGCTGATCTACCATATGTCTTAACCTTACCTCTATTTGGCTGAATGGTATAGTTATTTCAGAGGATTCTGCCCTCTGCACTAAATGACAAATAAGAGCCATACATGAGGGGAAAAAAGTTGGTTTTGATTTGCCATTTCAAAAGGGCATCCAAGTCTAAAAGGTCAGTGACAACTGCTCCCTGTGCCTCTCCATATGACTACACCAGCAAGTCAAGTAAGCCAAGATGAGAGATTTTCTGCATAGAATTTCAAATGAGATTCGGAGAATGCTCCAATTATAAAGGGTGCTTTAGGCCACGATGGCAGCAGCAGTGGTTTTGTTCTCTCAACTGCTGATAACAGTGTGCTTTGCTTGTGCAGAGCACTTTTGAGGGCTTTCCACATTAAAAGTAAATTTGCATTTGTGTCATCTTTTTTTTTTCTTTCATTCTTTTGTCAAATCTAGTCTACCTAAAGCAACTGAGGATTTAAAACATGTAGATTGTTCAACATCATTTCGAAACCTTTAATTTCTGTGAATGAGATTTAAATGGATGAAATATTAGCTATGAAAACTTCATTGTTTTAAAGGTATTTCCCAAGTGTTGTTAAACAGACCAAAAACGATTATGCATACTAGAAGCATGTCCTTTGGTCCGATGAGACAAAACTAGAGCTCTTTGTCCATAGAGACATTGTATATGTTTGGTGAAAGATGGGAGAGGCGTATAACCCAAAGAAAACTGTCCCCGGAGTAAAACACAGTGGTGGGCGTATTGCGCTGTGGGGATGCTTCAGTGCATCTGGAACTGGGAATCTCCTCAAGGTGGAAGGAATCATGAAGAAAGAAGAATAAGTGAAGATTTTGAAAGAAAACCTGAAACAGTCAGCAGCAAAACTGGGTCTGGGTCATCACTTTGTCTTCCAACACAACAACCCAAAACATACGTCGCTCCTGGTGAAGAACTACCTCCAGAAGACCAAAGTGAACGTTATTGACTGGCCTGCACAAAGTCCTGACTTAAATCTCATTGAAAATTTTTGGGGTGAACTGAAGAGGAAGGCCCATGCCAGAAGACCATCAAATCTGAAGGAGCTTGAGAGATTTGCCAAAGAAGGATGGGCTGGGATTCCTCAGTAGACGTGTCAGAGACTTGCTGAAAACAACAAGAAACAAACTGTAGGTTGTTATCCAGCAAAAATGATAAACAATTGACTATTAGCATCAGGGGGGGCTAATAATTTTCACCCTGATAGTTTTGCGGTTTTGTGGAATAATTTCATTTCTGTATGCAAAGTCAAATAATGGTAGCATCCAAAATAAAAAAAAAAACTGTGTCAAAAATTCTTTGCTCTGTTTAACAGCACGTGGGAGATACTTTTAAGACTGTAAAGGCACAGTCAAAACCATTCATAAAACTACCTTGTTTTATGCACTGATTTATCAGATCAGTACAGCCATAAAGCTGAAAGTTCAGGGAACATAAAAAGATAAAATTAGAAAATCAGAGTTCTTACAGAGCTATGTGTGAGCCAAAGCCATGAATTCATAAACTGCATGTTGAAAATATCTCTTTTGATTTAGCTGAAACACATTATGGTCACCAGGAGTTGACATATTGTAAAAATCTCTTCAGTTATTTGAAAATTTGATCTGATTTGCTAACATTATATAAAACTTGTCATTTCAATTTGTGTCATGAAAAAAGGAGAAGAGGAAGGAGCATATAAGTGTAGGTGCTCGTACTTTTTGACTTGCTCGTGTTATGTCACCAACTTACACGTGATTACCTGGTAACCAAGAAAATGGATGACTCAAAAGCCTGGTTGTGCTAAACCAGTGACAGCAATGACAATAAGCATGGACCAGCACTGACGGCTCACTGCACTGAGCACTCTCTACCACAGTACAGCTAGACCTCAGACAGTTCACCATGAACCACATTCATTCTCCTATCTCTACACCGCCATATCTCTGCTGGAGGTAGTTACGCTTTTGCTGCCTGAAAGGACACTCCAAGACCTTTTCATGTTTATGCA
Source organism: Brachirus orientalis (assembly GCA_016785285.1). Lineage (NCBI taxonomy): Eukaryota > Metazoa > Chordata > Actinopteri > Pleuronectiformes > Soleidae > Brachirus > Brachirus orientalis. The sequence goes on from JAFBJR010000058.1 coordinate 7,335,723, forward strand.
TTCAGGCCTCCCTGACCTAGAGCATGAACACTTCTTTTGGTTCCGAACTGTATCGCAGCTAGGCCAAAGGTGCCATTTTAATTTAGACCATCCGTGGAAACAAATAGTCCAGGCATCTCTGCTGTACAGAAAAATATGACATATACACATCCTTAAATCTGCAGCTAACTATGGTAAACACTGATAACTGCCACGAAGCACACAGGCATACACTTTGTGCTGCACCTGCAGTGTGGGTTGCAGCTAACACCCCCTCCCAGAATACATAATTTCCCAGAATTCCACACCTAACTACACTCAATCCCACCTACTTACAGGGCTTGGCTCACAACACACAAAGATCTCAAAGGCTGGTATTCCAGTTTTCTTAGTTGACCCTTTTTAGGCACTCTGGAATATAAAATAAAAATCGATGAGCAGAATCAGAAGTTTAACCAACAAAATTCAAACTATACGTGATCCTTGTCATACAAATACCCACGGAAATGTGAAGCTGTACCGCTTAACCTGCAACAGAATAAACGCAACACCTAGAGATCTGAATCGATCGGTACATGAGTATATATTTTCGTAATATGGCAAGAGGTAACCACACTAACGTAGTGGGGAACTATATTTCCTGCAGTGTTTCCCCCAATGACGGAACACTATGTTCCGCATGTTGCTGTCAAGCTGTTCAAGCGACTGATTTAAGCATGAGTCTAACATCTAATGCTTGCACAAATAATTTAGAAAACTGTTAGATTTACAGTTAAATCTGTTTACTAATTTATATTTAATAAATAAAAGGAGTATTATCTGGGAGGTTAAAGGGCATGTTTAAGCAGCATATGTAAATAATATGAAGATAAGACAAAAATATTGCTTACTGAGGCCTTACATGGATGTTTCAAACTCTCACTTAGAAAAAAATCTCTTGAAAGATTTATTCATTTTAACGTAATGGCCCCCCACATTGAGGTAGACGATACTGACAAAGCTAACCAAGGTGCCCCCTGAACAGACAGTATATCCTATTCAATCAGTGGGAAACTGACCTAAGAACCACCTGGTATCATGGATCAGAAAAATGCTGCAGGCTGCTTACACTCAATTATTCAAATACTTTTTAGATTAAGTCAGGCCTTAGGTACTAGGAGGGTTTATTGTCATGCACAGAATACCTTCCCTCCTCATGGCAGCTACAAAAAAAAGCTTCTTTTACAACATCCTTCTCGGCAGCACTGGTCAAAGGCTGCAGCCTCCCATGACCATATAGCTCCATTGACCCACATTGCTTTTCAAAGGATTTACTGAGAGCCATGTAACACAGGTACCAGAGGGAAGGGTAAGAAGAGAAAAATGGACACAAGTAAGACAGACATCAAAGTTACCAGTTTAAATACCAGAGCACATAAGGTGTTTGGACCTTCATGGTCTCCTTTTCATTATTATTTTTTTATGTAAATTTTGTTTTGTCAGCCTTAAGAGGAAAGTGCTAACTTTTGGCTCCTGCTTAAAAATACTTCTAAAGCTCAGTGTTAGCTGAAGTCAAGAGTGCTGCCTTCACCACGATGTCAGAAAATGATTCAGTGAAGTGTAAAATATATTCTCACCTGTGAAAGCTCGCTGGAATCTATCTGACCGTTATTATCTGCATCAAAGCGTTTGAACATTACATCAACCAGTTGCTTCCTGGCAGCCATGTTGTCCTTGTGGGCCCCATGCATGTGGGAGCCCATGTATCGTTTGTCGTGCAGATCCAGAGTCTTGGTTTTCAGCCGAAGGTAGCCACTCAGTCTGCAATTATCATCTGGAATAAAAAGAAAATAAAGAAGCATTATGGTTTGGGGAAGGTAACAAATAATTGCTAATGTAAGAATAAAAAAATATGGTTTTGTTTGCTTGGGTTACTAAATATATAATTTAAATGTTTTAAGGCAAAAAAACAGACTAGATTATACCCGTTTGCTGAAAAGGGGCCACGATTAAAAGCACTGAACTTGAAAATGGATACAGTTTTAAAAATCTGAGCCAATTAGTACATGGGACAACCAGAAAACCCCTAAAGACTGATACTATATTAAACAATAAGCTGCAGTTTGTGTTCAGCAAAACCCAAATCTGTGCATGGCTTGATTGTCTGCATCACAATAACAACAGGATTTTTTTTTTTTTTTTCCCCAAAGGGGAACAGAAACAGAGGCAGTTGTGCAGCAGTTTCAATGCCACTAAACTGAGAAAGCAGCAGTACCATCCTCACAAAGAACCTGATGAACAAATTCATTACACAAGTGTCAAGAGCTAACCCTGACAGCAACAGAAAAACATGGTGAAGTTGTATTTACAATCCACCAACAAAGGGTCTAGATCAAAGAAATCTACTACATGAAAGATTCTGCAGTGTGGAGTCGAGGTAAAGAGAAAATAATGACTAGAACTAGAGGCTGACATGTGTCAGATTAAATCTAGAAGTGTTTTTCTTCTAATAAAAGTGGTATTAGCTGATGTCATTCAGCCCACTAGGAAAATTTTGTTGTGCACAGAGATGCTTTGCAAATCCTCGGGGAGGATGGTGACATCGGCGTCATCACCTTCATGGGGGAAAATAGCTGCTGCGAGACAAATGAACTTTTCTGTGGATGATCAGGCGAGAATGATTAAGTGAGTGTGATAATGAGATCCCCACTCAATAGAACTTGATGCGTGCTGAGAGCTGATGACTAGTTTTAAGCAGAATCAGAGCGATCGCAGCATCCAGTTACATGTCACTATCAGATATGGAGGATCTCATTTGTTTTTTTCTTATGAATTTCTCCTACTATATCCTTATTGGAACAACTTGAGCATTCATCAAATATTTATGAGATGCTTAGTGTTATCCTGACAATAACCACTATTTGGGTATAAGTGGCTAAAATATTCTCCTGATACTTACCCACAGCAGAAAAAAATTGTCATCTCTGTTCCACAAACTCATAAACTCCTGGAGACTGAGAAGGGTGGACCTTTTCAAATATTTAATTTCAACTTAAAAAAAAGTATCTGTGGAGCTATTTACTTTATATTTCACAATTCTGATCCAGATAGTGTTTTATGGGAGAAAATACCTGAATAATCCTTATCAACCGACTGATTGAAACTATGGTGAAAAAAAATGTGGACATGTTACTGTTTTTGAATTAAAACCAGCAGAGAGCAGTTTGCTGAGGACTGTTAGTCCTGGTCTGTTAAGAAAGGTTGATTATTGTGATTGCTGCAGAACATGTTTGCAGTTTTACTCTCATGCACCTCAGAGGAACTGAGCCCGGGGGCTGCAGAAGTGCACATACTGTAGCTTAAGCAGAAAATTATGCTGAAGTCTGCCTGTTAAAGGAGACAAAACCTTCATGGATGTTTTATTGTACAATAGGGGACTGAAGTAGCTGGATTTCTCCTGACCGTGACAGGTCCATGTGTGCAGTGCTGTGGGATTGTGATGATAATTGAATCCTCATGGTCTAATGTTTAGGCTTCATTCAAAAGTGACCCCGTGGCAAAAAAGAAATAAAATATAAATTGACATATTCTTTTATATATCATAGTGTGTTCACATGAAAGCGAGTGTACGATTTCAGCTACTTCTGTGGATTCAGCCTCAGGATTGTTTGTAATTACTGAGTGACATGTAACCAGTAAATACTGTACATATTCATATTCCTGTATAATTTGGCTGAAAAGCAATGAATCCCAGTAATTTTTACTAGGAAATACAAGGAATATATATCCAGAACCAGACCTCCTCTCTTCTTTTGGCTTCTCCTTTTAAGGTTCACTACAGCAGACCATAAACCCTCTCTGTGGTCTTCCTCTTTTCCTACTGCCTGGCAGCTCCATCTTCAACGTCCTTTTTTTTCCAATTTATTTACTGTCCCTCCTCTGCATGTGACCAATATAACAAAAAAAAAGAGAAACCTTGCTTGATTGCATATTTGATTGTGAGCTATAACATGTTTTAATAGGTCTGTAAATGTATGTCAGAGTGACAGAGAGAGACAGGTTGCGTGACTCAAACCTCTGCTACTTATGTTGCTTCAGCAAGAAACACAATTTTAACTAAAAAAAATAAATCATGTATTTATCAGTGTTAATATTGTGAAGGAGGCAACAAATAAATAATGAATGGTGTTCAGTGCATAAAAAGCTCAAAAATCAGCTCTGCCCTCCACTGTAAAAGCAAGCATGGCTTGTATTATGTAATTCCACGCCACATTTGAAAATATATTAGTAATTTTAAAATTCTGTGCACTGCCCAGAACTAATTACATGAGTAATGTGACTCCACTAGAGAGCGGAGCAATTTCTTTTCATTAGTTCGGTGCGGATATCATTGCTGTTTCAGTTTCCTGACGTGTTCATTTGCGTCAACTCATTTTTACAGTGCCTTCATATGAAATCTCAGTGGGTAAAAGCTTGTGTACAATGGTTAACAAAATGTCACACATGCTTTTAGCAAGACGTGGTTTGTTGTTTCCTCTGTGCAGTAATGAGACCCACAACAGAAATCCCCTCTCACTATGATTTGTTTTCTAATGGAGAACTGAATTATTGAATCCTTACAGGTGGAGAGAATTAAACACAAGTGAGGAAACCCGGAACAATGCTTTCGTTTGCTTTTGGACCTTCACCTGTCAGTGAGAGATGAACCGACTTGTTGACAGATGTTAGAGCTTAACGCTCAGTCTGAAGCTTCCAGCAGCCAGCAGGGTGTGAACAACAACAACAGTGGTAGCAGCTAAATCCTTTCAACCAGCCAATGCAGATAAAAATCCAACTGAAAGACCTACTACAATTTTGGCTGTTGCCACTGTAAGAGTCGCATGTAAATTCTAAAGTGTAAAGGTTTAATTAATTGCCTGAACGCTGCTTCAGCTGTGAGCATGCAGGCCACTGAGGCTGCAGCCTGCTGCATATCATGGGACCAGAGCTGTGGCAGAGAGAGAATGAATAAAAGATAAATGGCTGCTGGCCTACCCAGTGGACATGAAGGTCAGCAACGTCAAAGGAACATGCGCTGTCACACGCATGCACACACATACATGCACAAACAAATTGCAAAGTGCACACCCAAACCTAGACACAGTCTGCACGCGCCCGTAACTATCCAAACAATGGCTACAGGGGATGGAAGATATTCAGCAATAATTAGACTATGGCTACTAGGACTGTCGAGTTTCAGTCAAAAATTAAAATCTCGAATCGAAAGAAAAACACGCAGTTCGATGACATCGGGGAACTGCGAGGAATGATAAGCTTTGCATCATTTCCTGATTAAGTGACAAATCTGCTCATTTTTTTTGTAGTTTTTTTGTAGTCCACCTGAAAGTGTGAAATGCGCTTGCTACTAAGGAGACCTGATTCTACAGCAGGTGAATCAGAGCTCCTCTAAACAGCAGATCACATCTATATCTGACAGAAACACAGCACATCCTGTAAACTATTTCACTAAGCTATGGGATCTAATCCCTGTTTCCGTGTTGTAAAAAGTACAACACAGGTACAAAGAAGTATTTGGTATATCTTTTATTTTCAAAGGCAAACCTTTGCATGACATAGCAGCAGCTCCACAAAGCAGATACAGTTATTAAAAGTCAACTGAAATGAAGCAACATTACTGTTATTAACTTCCATTAAATACATTGATTTTTAACGTAAAGTAAATTTTCTTGACATTTTAAACTAGAAATGTTACTTATTACATAGTCCGATGAAACCCAGAGCTGAGCAGATATCTTAGCCATCATAGTACGATGCATCAAAATGATGCATCGTCTCGCAAAAACGGCTCGCAAAAACAAATATAGTAGTGACATCCGTTATGCCTTTTTATATGTCTACATCTGCACTGTAAACATTATTCATTCAAATTGTGAGTGAAGAACCCTTTAACTGAATTTAAAAGTCAGAGGAATATCCTATTTTATGAGAAGAAATAAGGGGAAATGCAGTGTTAAAGTGCATTTACAAAACCCATATCACAATCACTTAACTGTAATGGAAATACAGAATGGTGATGAAGAATGGTTGTGGCCTTGGTGCCTCCTTTGCCACATCTTCTCTGAAGCTCACTGCACAGACAAGAATTATACAGAGTGGCACCATTCTGTTAGGATTCATCAGTATCAATTCTTTTTAATCTGTGTTCTTTTAAACCTAAAGGACTAACATATTCAAGTTTCTTACATGAAAGGCTGCTGGCGCACTTTTGACTAATGAGTGATTTTTGACTTAAAAATTAAATGTTCATTTCACCACACTTCCACATAGATCTAAACATACATGCTTTACTCTCGATATGTACGCAGTTACAAACACTGAACACTGAAATATCCTAAATGTGTGAAGGAGCGTTATCGCAGGTCGTTCCTCCCTGCTGATATTAGACTGCACGGCAAGCACTGCTCTCAGTAGACACTGTAAATATTAAGCTCAAACTGTATATATTCCAGTAACTTAATGTCTATATTGTATATTCCATTTTAATTGTATTGTCTTATTTTTATAGTTGATATTTTTCGATACTGTACACTCAAAGATGTGAAAATTACCTTCATCTTGCTTGTTTTTCCTGCTGTGACACTGTAAATTTCCCCACTGAGGGACTAATACAGGACTATCTTATTTTATCTTAAGTCAAATGAATGCTGAAGTTGGAGTTTTATGTTTTAAAGTGTTTTTCACAGTCAGAAAGACAAGACGGTCACCTTTTCTGTATGTCAAGGTGCTACAGCACCTTTTTTTTTTATTTTAATTATAAATTTTGAACACCCAACCCCCCTCCCTGTGTCACTGCCACTGTTAACTTTTTTTTTTTTTTACTTTATTAACAGTGATACTAGTTAGGGTATTCATAACATACAGCACTCAGTAGAGTAGAACTGAAGCAACACTCCCTGAACTGGAAATCACTAACAGGAGGATCCAACAGCTTTTACCTAAAATATAATAATGTTACGCCAAGGCAAATGACAAATTCCTTAATTTGTCAACCTGATCAGGATCACACATTTATGAGACAGCTTACAGAGACCTGCAGCTACTGTGTGGACCAATTGTCTCTCCACCAAAGCGGCGTCGTGCTATCTGGAGGTTTGCATCTCCAAGTTGCCTTCACTGCTGAGGCTGCCTTTGCCAAAGTCACTCAGTTTGTACAGCTGCCTCTTGTGCGCCCACTGTAATAATATGGTAGGAAACCCTACGAACACCCACTGCTGGATCCTAAGGTGAACTACTTCAAATGGCCTAGATGAACATTTGGTCTAGATGCATTTTCAAACTGGCCATTAGAGCTCAAACATGAACTTTACACCCCACATTTGAAGTATAAAACCCCAGTAGTTAGTAATAGAACATCAACTCTGAGACTCCCACTTGAATGTTTCAGTATAATGATACTTTTTCAGCAGTATTCATGGGTAAAACATGACACTTTGCAGTGCCAAAAGGTTCTGTGGGAAGCTGCTGCTCCAACTGAATCGGGTCAGTGTGGAGTCAGGCTCAAAAAGTTTTTCATTCACTCATTGAAGCTTTTACATCCAACGTGTCACACTCTTTTTAACGATGTGAGATTTTGAAAAAGATAAAAAGTTTGAAAGAGAGATGGTTAATCTGTCAAAGTGGATTTTAGGCAAAATGCACTGGTATTTTCATGGGAGCTGGTGTAAGAGTTTTTATCACTGCTTGTTATTGGCACATGAAGGGCACATTCTAGTAGTTTAGTTTACAATTTGCTTTTGAATGCTCAATAACCCACTTTGTGACAAATCACTCAGGTTTCTTACGTGCAAGCAGCTATCCATATTCCACCATAAAAAGCCACTGCCATTCATTTTTTAAATGCTTTGAAATTAATGTATAATATGGAGGTCAATTGCTGAGATGAATGGGAATACATGTCAAAGATGCACTATAGTGAGAGAGACAAATGATTCATTTGTTACCATTTGTCAGAAAAGCCTCTATGTGCAGAGCTAAGTTGCTAAAATTCAAAGCTAAGAGTCAAAGAATGTTATAGCCATTGTCAAACTAAGTGCTCACGATGCACTCATTGCTGACACACTTTACTCTGGCATTTAATCTGGCATTTCTCTGTTGCTAGCCTTTAGCCATATAATAAATTTGTTCATTGAATTTTATGTTAGGGTAACTATCTATGTGCATTAACATACTTGGAGGAGCTAGTTTCCATTTTTAAAAAAAAAAAAAAAAAAGAAAACATAAAACCTTTTAGTGGAAGATGAAACAAATCCAACCGAAAGAAAGAAAGATCAAGTCAGAAAGAGGTTCGCAGCTGAACATTTGACACTGTATTAATACAGCTGAAAGAGCCAGGCTTTATTTGCAGAGGACGGAGGGCAAAGGCCTTTTTTTTTTTTTTTAATATTCATAGCACAAAAAGTCATCAAGGTCAATCCCTAAAGTTTAGATATTCAAGAAATTTCAATTTTACGAAGGACATTCTTATCAAATGATTTCCTTTGGCAGTGGCAATGAATCAATTCAGCAATGCAGTCTTTCCACCAAAGGCATGAAAAAGTTTTATTGTAGGCCAGCATTTAATCACAGTGACCCAAAAAAAAAAAGTTATTTTAGGAGACATATAAAGGCTTTATTGTATGTTGTTTATTATAAATGTCACTTGCTTGTTTCAAAACAAACAAACAAAAATATTTACCCCTTAACTACAACTACTGTAGTAGTTGTACTTAAAACATGCACAAACGGGGAGAAAATGCAAACTCCATGGAGAAAAGCCCTTGTTTCGACCAGGTCAGGGATCAAGGTCTTCTTGCTGCAGAGGCAAGTGTGCTAACCACAGCTCCAACGGTGTGGTCCAATGGTGCTAAAAAGCACTTTATTTCACCAAATGTTGCAACTTGAAAGTCTATAAGTGCTCCTGTGATTTGTAAAGAGACATTTGTGGAGATGAATGCTCTGCTAATATGGAAAAAAAAAAAGTGCAGCATGTGTTAGATTTTGCTTCGTATTAATGTGTGTATGTTCACAGCAACATTAACTTTCACACACATGAAGGTCCTTAAATAAACCTGAAAAAAGTGTCCCGAAAGAGTAACAATAAAACTCTCCATGTAAACCAGAACATAATGACATTCTCCTGAGTATGATAGCACTTATCCACAGGGAAATGCTGGTACACTCTGTGATGGTGATGAGCAAGTTAGATAAAGTATGGAGGTTAACAGGAATATTTGTTTTTGTTGTTACATAAAGTCTTTACAGATAGAATATTGTTGGCATTACATTTTCTTCAACTTTCAGTCAGGAGCGAATTATTATTTAATTGAATTCATTTGTTCATTTCCCTTTACTGCGATAGTGGCCAGCATGTGGGAAAAAAATTTTGAATAATGTAGTTAAGTCTTGCTTCTTAAGCAGCTGAAGAGAAAACCACTGTGCATCATCATGATTGCTGATGGTGCCAAGCAACAGAAAACAATTTCTGCACCCATGAAATTCAGCTGCCTGACACCCATTACAGTCTGAACTTACTGTGTGACTCAACATGTTCAAAAACTGCCCTTCAACATGCAGTTTGGCGCTCATGTTATTTCACTGTCCAAGTTTCTAGAGCTAAAAATACATGCTAATCATGCATTCCTGGAATATACAGTGAACTCAGTGAGGTAAAAGCAAGCAATCTCTATCCTACAGTATTCACTGAGGCCATAACACTGAGTGAGCGAGCCACCCCCTGCCTCTTGCACCTGCCCTGTTAAAAGCACTACTGTTTTATTTATACAAAGAACAACATGGCTTAGTGAAATAGCTGGACTCTACTCTTCTAAAGATTTCTCCATCTTTCCCCCGCCTTAACGTGCCCCCCACCACCTCTTTTTCCAGCTTTTCCATCTCCTCCTCCAAGTGAGTGGATACTGCCACGACTCACAATACATCAAGGCAGCTTGGTGTGACAACTGGGTTACACTGATTGCAATCTTAAAGAGCAACTAGTAGTGTCACTGCTGTAACACCCCACTGAATTTGAAATGTATATTTAGGCGGTAGAGCTACAGACTCCTCACATACGCTACAATGATAGTGCTTCCATTTTAGATTGGGTTCCTGGTCAGCGTTGAGCTCCAAAATGAAGAGATTAAGAGATCCAACTTAAATATACTTATAAATATATACACTTTATATATACATATATATATATATATATATATATACACACAAACACTTATATATATATATATATATATATATATATATCTCAAAGGCATTTAGAGAGTAGACATAGCAGTTATAAGGGATCATGCTGGGACAGGACTGAAAGTGAAACTCCTGAAAGTATGAACTTTTCTTGCCTAATGACAAACACTAACTCTAGCTGATGAATGTAACGGCAGAGAAACAGTAGCAAAAATTATTTGACTTGTAGACAGTAGTTGTGGAGGAAAGAGGAGGTGACAGTTCGTTGTCGCAAATTGTCAGCTCCTCACTCACTACTGCTCTGAAAGCCATAGCACCATTTTAGCCACTGGTGCAGTAACTATTGTTTCTGCCTGAACCGGTCTGAATAAAAATGAACATCATGTGTGGATGTGGTAATGGCATGTCATCCTCTGGACTGATCTCATTTTGCAGCTATAGAGACAGCCCTAGTACAAAGATGTCAATGAAGATGATTTTAGATAATGAAGTAAGTGATGTACTTCATTATTAGACACTATTAATATTATTAGACAGAAGATACATGCATGCATATGTTGGCTGTTTTGTTGATGTTCTTAAGAGTCTTCACCATGGTTTCTTTGGTAACTTCAGTAAGTACCTGGACTAAATCATTACTTTGCCGCATACTCAGTCTCACTGCCATTTCCTCCCCAGATGCTGGTGTAATTCTCACCCTCCAGTTTTTCAGCAGGCTCATGGCTCTTCCTCGTGTCTAAATCTTTGATGTATTACCTCACTCACCCCTCTTCTCTCTCACCTTGAAGTAGCTAGTTATCATCCATGAAACTTAACTCAAACCTCCCCTGCAACCCACACACACCTAGCAGTGGACGATATATCGAATATACTCGATATATTATTGTTTATATCGCAAACATAGAGTAAACTGTCACATGTACATGATTATTAAGCTGCTTGCATGCAGTTGTCTTTCAAGTCTCACATCCCTCTCTCTCTCTCTCTCTCTCTCTCTGCACCTCTCGCAGCTCACTGCTGGCAACCCTGCCCAACTAAAACTCTCAGACAGCCAGTTGTCAACTTAGAGACTTTGCTGCTATATTTAGCGAGTATTTTTCAAAAAAAAGCGACAAATTTAGCAAGTTTTTCTGGTGTTATTGGAGAGCCTGTATCCTTCTAAAGGTCTTTGTGCACTGGATGAGAAGCTCCCTCCCATCCACATAAAACACAATGTGAGGAAACAAATAAATTGTGAGGACGAGGGGAAAAACATCACGGTCTGTCTGCAACCAGAGCCTTAGGCTTCGCCCACACACACACAGACATGCAAGAGCAACTGGTGCTGCTGCTACTGCTACTGCTGTGATGTGACACTTACTGTTCAGAGAGGTTTTTCACAGACACAGCATGTACTTCTACCACTGTACTAGTTTTATTTTACTGTATTGTTTTCTTTTTGAAAAACATGATCACGAGCCCGGCTTGTTAGGGCCTGAGGAAGGTGGCGGTAAATGTGTCCGTCTCGGTTCGGGCCCGGGCGGAGATACTAAACTCTCACGTTGACTATTCTGTGTCTGTGCATGCGTGATTAGTGCACAAAGAGGGGGACATGCATAGGGGGAGGGATCCAATTATTAGGGTGTTTTTAGAGGCCTGTCCACCCCACAGGTGACTGACAAATTTAATTTCAGTGACAATGCATTAATTAATTGGTTAATTAATTGGTTACGAACCCAACTTTAACCTCTTTTGGCATTTCTATGAAAATGCATTTTTTTTATGATTAAGGATAGGTTTAAACCTGAAGAGACTGACCACAATCTGGACATATAAATCACTGATAATTGCCACATTTAATGGCTCATTTGCATTTTAATAGACACCACTCAGCCAATCATATTAGTGATTATGATTAACATTACAACTGATCAGTGAAGGAGACACATACACACAGGAAGAGATGAGGAAAGTAAGAGTAATATGAGAATTAAAAAGAAGGCAACATGGTGTGATCTGACAAGACTGATGTTGACAGAACAGAGATTTTATCAAAACAACAGAAGAAAAAGGTTTAACTAATATATATAATTTTATTGTTTTCAAGACTAAATACATGTGCATCTGGCTTTGTTTTAAAAGCATTTGGTTATGTACATCAGTTTTATTTTTCCAGCCTACATTAAAAAAAAAAAGCATTTTTTTTTTAACCGTGCATATTTTGAATGCCCTCAATCAATGCAAAAATTGGTTATTAGAATTTGTTAAATCATTTTATTCATTTGATATGAAAGTCAGTTGTTTAATCCACGCAGGCACTGATCCAAATATTTAGATACATAATGCACTTAAAAATAACTCTTGTTAGACATTATGATATTGTGGAGCTTTGCTTTAGGATCTACCCTTAGTCTAGACCAGTACTTGGGGGCGCGGTGCGATGCCAGGGGGCGTGTGTGTGACCCTCGGGAACATGCTTTTTTTTTTGCCGTACTAGAATAAAGTGTAATTACACATGCATTACAGTAGTTGGCAGTGGTGCTCTCGTTGTCAAAGTGTGCGCAGGGAGTATTAGCGCTATGGTGTATGGTTATTTTTGCACTGAGGAAGCGAAGTGCGGTATACAAACCCTTAAGGGACAACATGGAAAAATCTGGTATGAAAAGAAAGGCGGAGAAAGATGGAGATAATGAGACAAAAAATCATCTGAAAGCTAAGACGAGGAAACATGACAAAGCTTATTTAGTGTACGTAGCGTTAAGTTATTCTTTGTTGTAAATTAAACTCTCTTTCTTTCATTGCTTTTTTTAATGTTAATAAGGATACAATGTTATGCAGAGATGTACTTATAACAATTTTATTTATAGTTGTGGTGGGGAGTGGGTGCAAAGTTTTTTCTTCTTCCTGGGGGGGCGTTACAGAAAATAATTGAGAAGCACAGGTCTAGACTCTTTTTCCACCAGCTCTTGTGCCACCACACATTCAAAAGACAGTGAGATAGAAGGTTAGGGAAGCCAGTGCGACAGAGAGACAAGGATGTCAAGATAGCATGACTAGGGAGGCCTTGTTCAATTCTTAACTATGAGCTCAACAGAGTTTATCACAAAGAGCTCACTCCTTCACTGGCAGGTCTTGTTGATGACATGATAGAGGAGAGTGACCCAGGGGATAAACACACACGGGCAAAGACATCAAATCAACACACGGCTCCAGGCTTATATTTGGACTTCAGCAGACAGACTAGGGAGTAAGGTTTATTTGCTGCTGGGTCGTAGTCTGTGTTGACAGAACAGAGCTTTACATTAAACATGGAATCATCACTCCAGTATATAGAGCTCATGCATAAAATGCTGGTTGATCCATAGTGGTAATCTCAATTACTTCAGTCCAGGTTGATTTGGAGACACCAGCAATATAATGGCGGATTAAAAGTAACATTTAGGAGGGAGGAAGTTTATTGGCAAAATTTTAATGTTATATTCTTTTATGAGTCATTTGTACTTTAGGCAAGGGCTGTGCTATACAGAGGTCACCCTCTGGTGCCACCTTGTTTCTATAGCAACCAGGACAGACAAACATGCCAAAGCATGAGTTTCACATTTTAAATCCACACTTAATATACAGACAAATAATGTCATTCTCTCTGGTATGCAAAGGCCACTGTAATTTCCCAACAAGGTTTTGTCAGTCTTTGAGCAACCTCGGTATGCTTATATGCTGCCCACTATGGGAATTGAAAGGGCAAAAAGGAAGGCTGTTTGCCTTGCTGAGAAGTTAGAGGTGAGTAGCCCGTCGCCTCCAGCCCTCAGCTAACAGTTTGCTGCGACTGCTCCTTCTTGTCTCATTACTTGTTGCCATATTTCAAACCTGGTCTGCTGTCAAAAATCTCCGTAGATGTTTTGTGGATACATTTTTTATGAAGAACTGACAAACCCACTGTGACTATTTCATAACAAAGTCAATTTGTGTCACAGAGACTTTTAATAAGAAGCTGGAACATTTGATTTGGCAGTAACTCGATGCAGCATTTATTTTCTAAGGATATGTTGCCTAGAAAGTCACTTTGTTAAACAGCAAATACAGAATATAAATGTGGTAACTTCAATGGGTCATAGACTAAGCCTCTAATTTAGACTCATGCTATTATTGTTTAGATGGTTGGGTAGTTCCTTTCAGATACAGACATACAGACCAAGTGCATGAATTTAAATTACGAAAAGTGGCTGGTGAGTTGTGGTTAATTCCCCCTGCCAGTTTCCAAAGTTTGGGATGAAATATGCAGCTCAAATACTCACAATGAAACATTTCACCAACAACAGTTCTCTGACAGCTGACTGACTAAATCCCACCTGCAGACAAAAAATAAATAAAAAAATATGACATACTGTACAGTTGAAAGCTGTAAAAGCAACAAATGAACAGCTCTTATGCTGAAAATTATTTGTAAACCATGCAGTTTAAAATTTACATTACATTACAATTTGATTTATAAAATTGCTTTTACATTACTGCTAACCTGCTGTATTGTTCCAAACCGTTGATCTGCTAACAATAAGAAGGTACTGACATTTGAATTTTCCCATCAGCTTCTTTGCAGTTTGAAAAGATTACCTCCTTTCCCTCAGCATATCAGTGTATAGAAGTTTGTCAGCTTCAGAAAAGTTTATGCCTCATGAATACAATTCCAGACTTACTTAAGTCAGTATTGTGGAGCAAAGAATTCCAAGAATAAATACAGCTTCATGTAGAAGCTTGAGTTATGGTATATACTGTAGATAAAAGTTCACAAACTTACAGTCACACCCCATTTCCTAGTCTTAGGAAAAAGCAGACTCACACTGACTGCAACACTCTTGGTTATCACAGCACCCTGTGAGTCTAGCTTTTATTCCCACTGTGGGGTCACCATTAGGTTAACAGAATCTATTATCATCTATCTAGCCACTGGCCTCATAGCCGGGGGTCATAAAGAGCTGAATTCCTATAGATCTGCTGCCCCAGATATGGCACTGTCTACAGCATTTATTGATTAGTTCATAAAGCATTCAGGTTCACAAATTAAGATGGAAACAAGGTTGTTTTGTCTCAACTTCCACTGGCCACTACACGAGCACCCACACAGATCTTTTTTATGACCACTCCAAATGCGGCTGCCTCACATTCCAGTGCCACAGTAATCCAGCATTTTAACACATTAATGCCTATATTCATTTTTCCACAAAATGTGTCTATGAAGCTGAAAATGTCAGGGGAATTTGGTGTTTGCTTGCACCCTGGTGAGATCTTCCACATCAGATTCATGAAATATACAGTATATACCCTTGATGTGATGTCTTTTCATTAATCTTGTATGCTTCTTTGCTGAAGTGAATTCTGATCACCTTGGCCACCAGGGAGGAAGAACAAACAGGCCCAGGTCAGATGGATTGTAAAGCATTTCTTGTGTCTTCACAACAAACATTTTTCATGCTGATGTTTTGCCAGGAATTGGAATGTTTTCTGATGTATGGTGTAATCTGCCATATTGGCAGCCAGCTCAGTCATTTCTGCTTTTGACAGACACTCATTCAAACTGAAGTGAAAAAAGTTTCCACATGTACAGTAGATCAAAGAAGATAGGCCAGTGACTGCACTATGTGCCAGACATTTGACAGAATCAATATTCATATTCACTGAACCCTAAACCTGCAATTTCTGAATACAGGAGAAGTAAAAGCCTACAATATCTAATCAAACTATCAGAAAAATAGTATAAAATGGTTCTTTATTAGTCCAACACTGTGTACATTTACAGTGTTAGCTGTAGCTCTAACAAACATGCATTTTAACATCTTTGAATGTACAATATGAAAAATACTATGCAGTAAAGACCAGGATATACTGTATATAGCATTTGCACAAGAGATATTGCACTTATGCATTTTAGAGTTGTGAGAAAATTAAAGAATATTTTAAAAGTTGCATTCATAATCTCTTCTGTTTAATGATATTAGACTTAGTTCCCACCAAATCATGGCCTAATTTATGTGATGTAATTATTTTTTCATCATGAAGCACTTGGCTTGTCATAATGTGTTTTGCAGATTAAATCATTGCTAATGAAAAAGCATACACCCAGAAAATACAATGCCTGTCTTACATTTTAAGCGTCAGTAAATTACCTGAAATGACCTCCACTCAATGTCTGTGAGTGGAACCTGTTCTGGAGCCGTCAACCGTATTAAAATTATGCTCAATAATAAAAGGTTTTAAGCAGCTATTCTTATAACATCAATGTGAAATGGGTCACTTGTAGTGATGAACCTAAAGAAATTTGTTATCATCTAATTCAGTAGGTACCATCAGTTGAACAAAGCTTTATATTGAATTTAAGCTTGATTAGCTGTCTGGGGTTTTGGATTCTATCTGTGGTTGTGTTGTTCTTGGCAGCCTTTAGTGTCACTTTAAATCAATGACAATGTGGCTACATTATTAAATGTATGGCCAAGTTTCACATATCAAGTTTTGATGGATGTGTTTAAATATCTTTATATTTGGGACCATTTGGCCAGCACAGGTTTAATGATAGACAGAGATCCTAATTCTCAGAACTTATGACTGAGTACTGTTGACTCACATACCACATATAGTACATACCACTGCTGCTTTAACACTGCAATATTGCTGTATTAGTTGTCTAACATTATTACACATTTATGGGTAAAAAGAATGCCTTAAATGTTGTGTTTTGCCAGCATACATTTTACAAAAGAGCCTAGTTATGAGACACCTGGACACTTCCTATTGACTCAAACACAGAGGACTCAAGTTGTTGCCTCCACTAAAACACGGCGATGGCATACGGTCAAAAGTTCCACTGCAGAGAACAGTTCCATGGCAAAGAGCTGGCGATAAGGTCAAAGTCTTCAGCACAAGTAAATAAGAGGATCTTGAGCAGAGGGTGCTTTGTCAACTTGGAAAACAGTAGTTTGGCAGAGCAAGAATAAACTGTTTTCTCTATTGCCAAAAAAAGTTTGTGGTGCTTCAGTACATAAATGTTTCTAAGAATCTCAGTCCCTGCAAAGCTAAGAGAAAATACCAACTTACTGTAAATGTTACCCACTGTGCCACACTTCAACATACTGTATACCTTTACATTTTGAAAGTAAAGCAAAGAGTAAATATTGAGGAAAATTATTTGTATTTCCCATTTGGTCAAACAGAAAATGTGACTTTTGTCTCTTTTTATAACACTGTCCAGAGCCTGAAAATCCAACACACTTGTCACATCACTGTCAGGATGTTGTGTTCAGGTTGTCATACATAGAATGAAGCCAACATTCTGTATGAGAAAACACCCACAATGCTGCAACACAGTCAACCCTCTCCCCCTCCACACTTTCCTCCCCTCTCCATCTCTCTATCTGTAAAATGCACACAAACGCACTGCTTCAAGCTATGTTGGCAAAGATTGTTCACTTTTATTTTACCAAATTGTTCAAAGGTTTGACATCCAGGAAGAAGAAAGTGGGTGGAAACAACAGAGAGAGACAGAGGGAGAGCAAGAGAGACACCCAGAGATAGAGGCAGAGGTATAGAGCAATAAAATGAAAACTTCTCAGGATAATAGCTTGCACAGCAGAAGAGCTTTTAACCAATTCCTCTAATGGAAAGGCACCTTGTGCAGGCTGCAAAAAATGATTTTGGAACCCATTCACTCAGTGTAAACATACTTGCACCAGAATGAAATTGGCCAATTCATCAAGAGTCTACAGAGGTTTTAAGGGATTATATTAATTTACATACTTACTAGGAAGAGACAGGAGGACAGAACAGTGGGCTTAATGTATTTTTAATCTATGGCTGTTTAAGAATACACCTGCCATCAAAGAAGCAAGTCTCTGAAAATGTGCAACTGTATCAACAAATATCCTGTGGGAAAATTTAATAGTTTTAATACAAAGACTTCTAAAGTAACCAGTGAAAGTGGTGTAGCTACCTGCTCCCATTATGTGAACATCAGTGATTCTGCACCATCAGTATTAGAGATTTTGTCATAGCTTTGCTCAGTCCTTTATAAAAGCTTTGATTGAATAATTGGCCATTTTGGGCACATAATGAACATGCAAATGAATGCTGGATCCTTTGATCGGTTTTGAATGGTTTTATTTATAGCCTACACAGCTTCAAATGCATCAGTGCATTGTCTTAAGGTGTACAAGCCTACAGGTTCTGGGCCACTGTCTATATCAAATTGCATTCAAACTTGAATACATAAAAATAAAACAGTATACACTAGTGTCTGCCTATAAATAGAGTGGCCTCTGTATTTGAGAGGAGCAATGTATAATAAAAAATGATTAAAGATGTAATTTTTCTTTGGCAGTGTATACTGCAGGATGCAACATGTTCATGTTAAATATCAAAACTGAGTTTGTCCTTCAAATCAATGCAGCGCTGAGTTTTATGTAATATTTATGATTAAAAAACTGCGGCCAATGTTTGGTTAAAAAATGTTTCTTGTGAACATTAATGTAACCTTTTGATTTACAATTCCACCTTTGCAGCAGAATGGTCTTGATATGTATTTATAGAGCTGGTGAGAGATTTGGTTAAAGACAATTAAATTATCACAGCTTCTTCAGTGTATTTTTCTTGCATTCCATTTTGAGTATTTTTCTTTTCCTTCTATTAGTTCCTTTGAGACATTGCTTATAATAAAACCCTATAAACTTAAACCCAATTTTCACAATTTGACAAAGAACTGCCAGGATAATATATATTTTTCATACATTACAAAGCAGCTGGTGCTAATTGTGCTTATAAATAGGGTAAATACAGCCCAAGGTGTCTCAAAAGTACAAACCTGAGAAAAATAAAGAAATGATAAAAAAGAAAATTTGGTGGCATGCAAACAATCCTTAAAAGTTACATGTGTTTTTGTGAGTATCCTCCAGGGTTCCTGGATATAACTGGATAGAATTATTTATAGATACAGAGAGAAACAGACAGAGAAATGGGATTACATGCTTTTTTAAAAAAAGGAGTAATTTTATACATACAGGTATAACTGCTGTTAAAGAATTAAGACAATGGTACACTGCTAAGAGACACCAATATTGCTGTCTGAATTCACACTTAACCAATTTGCAGACTTGTCAATAAAAACACTTTGCCTCTAAATGATTCCATAATAAGCGGCTAATAAATTAGGTGTAATTCATTCGGTCTGTTTGTTTAAGGTAACCATTTCAATTAAGCACCAGATAAATTATGAGCCCCACAGTGACGGCTGGTAAGTTTCCTGTGCATAAATACCCTCAACACTTCAAGCAGGTGGTGTCAGAATCATCAAATCAGAAACACATCTATAATACCTCCAAATAAAATTGGAAAGTCTAAGCCTATATATATATATAACATACACATATACACATATATACACACACACACACACACATATATATATACACATTTGCGTGCGCAAGATAATAACATTACCACCTTGCAGTTGAAGCCCTTAATATGTCAGGTTGTAGTCTGTATCCATGAAGTCTTTAATTAACAAATTTAATAATTTAAAAAAAGGTATAAAGTTTATTCTATTATGATCTTTGCATTTTTAATGCCATACAGTTCATCTTTGATTCAAAGTGAACATTAAGCTTCCTCTAGAACCTTCATAAGAATTAGACAGCTGTGAAGTCACCCTGACTTTTTTTTTTCCCTCAAGTTCAAGTGTTTGTTCCCAATTTGTCCTTCACAGTTTTTCCTAATATGTCGATATTGTCTTTACAAAATCAGACTGTGAAATAGCACCTGAACAGAGAATAGGAAACACTGGAAACAAAAGCAAACAAAGCTTGCTTTTAATATAATTCATGCAACACACACACACAAATGCATTGTACACAGATGTTTTTTCATGGGATACATAAACATCTACAACATGTTTGTGTATCAGGATAATACATAAAGAGCTCTTGTGTTTCAAGGGCAAAAGACTGAATCAAATTAAACAATCAAATCACCAATACAATACTTACAATACTTATAATACCAATACTTTCCTACACGTCACTTCAAGAATGTGCATATTTAGTATAACAAATAGTAAAAACACTGCACTTTGTGAGTGTGTGGGCTTCTTGTGATGCTCTTCACCTTTTGTGAGGACGCAGCTGTTGCTGTTAATTTATGATTCATTCTAGACTAACGTCTTTGGAAAAACATATTCATCTTAAATATCTTGAGGACGTGTAATCAATTTTAAATGTATCTCACATGCATAATGTTTGGACTGAGGAAACAAATATGAGTACAGTATACAAATTGTGTCCACTGAATTATTACCGTGACACTGAAGTGACTGCCAACATCTGGTGACTTTAAGATGCCTTTAGAAAACAGGCAGTCAACATAAATAAAGTGAACAGATCAGGTAGACATAATTTAGTGCTGATACTGAAAGTATCCCATTTATGACAGCAGCTGCCATATAAACCTATAACCAATGACTTAGCAGCTAATATACATGACATGATGGGGCTTCATTGTTTTGTCACATGGACATGAGTCAGGGTTCTGAAAATCTACAGACCTACAGTCTTTATAATTAGATGAGTGTAGCATGAGATCAGGGACCATGTGCTTCGGTAAATAATAACTGACTTCTCCATGTGCAGTGACTTTTCACCCTCCGAAACCCTCTGTACTCCATGATCCCACGTGCATCTCAGCTTTCCATGATTTTACCTTTTGATCAATAACTCAAGAAAGACAAATGTCTTTTTTATGACTTGTAATTGTGGAATTTCGGGGAGACTATTGCTTGTCGCAACAGCACGACAAGTAAGTACGAAATACACAATGAGTGCCTTGTAACAGGAAAAAAAAAATGAAATAACATATTATGTTCAGGCAAGTTTGGATTCATCTTGACATAAAGTTTCGCCCTCATCTTATTTTCCATCTCAGTACCCAGTTGAATCTGTATTACCAACGGTTATGATTTGTCCTTCTCCTGTGCTTCTTTCCTGGTTACTGAATGAAAAGAGTTATTCCTGTAAGCTTTATACAAAAAGAGTGATGACACCATTGTGCTCCGAAATGTGCATGTTGTCATATCAGTATTCAACTAATGTTACACTGCTAGTCCCTGCAGCTATGCCATACATCTACACTGCTTTTTATCTGCGTCAGTCTTCATTTGGCTTTAATAAGGTAGACTAACGGTGCCATGCATTCAGTGATATGACTATCATTAACAGATGCTTTTGTCAAGAGAATGAAGATGGAAGACAAAAAAAGAAATTTAAAAAAAAAAAAAAACATCACTTTAGTTTCACTCCAGCACAGACTGCGTTCTGATAGCCTAAAGCTATCTCCGGCCAACATTTTTACACATTCTACTGGAACAGAGACATATGGTATGGATGCTTAATGTCACTGCTCCAAACAATTAACATGTACAGGGTTTTTAATAAAATATGGCAAAGTGAGTTATAGAGACACAATTTTTTCAGGCAGTATGGCAGTTAACACTGGCTTTGTACTCTGCATTATCATAACAAGTACTAATTTGCATTTAAAATGGACAGGCATTGAGCTAATAGGCTGAGGAATTTCAAGGCTCACTGTATGTTACCATGTTAGCACCTTGATCTATCAAGTAATGGATTCTTGGTCCTTTCTTTTTCCACAGCTGTGATAAGACTATGGTCAAAAAATATAAATTTTCAAACCAACAAACATCCAAAACGGTTTGATACCATGTACACTTGATTTTTGTGGTGTCAGTTCACACCGCCACTGTTGTGCTTATGTGATGGTGCATGTTCTTAGTCACATAGCTGTCTAATCCCACATCGCTTGATGTGGTAAAATAATGATGAGAATAGAATCTGGATGAATTGAAAGAGAGTTTAGCTTTGGTTTTCAATGCCTCAAACAAACCTTAAATCAACAAAGCAGGTGATGAAGAACCTCAGAGGGAATGCACAGGTGACAATGCTTTGAATATCCCTGCAGATTAATGATCCACAGGTCTAGATTTTAATGAGGAGGTTGTTCTTTGGCACTGCTGTTGATGACAACACCAGATCTCATTAAAAGAGTGAGAGGATGTTCTATTTTACTGTACACAAGCTTATCTTTCTGATCTCAGAGGACGGCCTTTCTCCAGTGGGAACAATGCAGACACATCGTTAAGGTAGAAGGTCTCTAGAGGCCTGAAGCTACGACACTTCATGATCATGTTTTTCTTGGGTGAGCCCAAGAGAGTTGTCCAGTAAGTTTGCTCAACTGAAATTGAAAGGAAGCATCTAACAACAAGCACTGTAGTTTAACAAGCCTTACTTTCATCATCACAACCTAATTATAGGTGTTAATTGTTGTGAACAATGTAAAGTAAATGTTCATTTGCATTTTCTACTATACATTACATTCTGGAAACAACATGCCCTTAACAAATTGCTAGACAAAAGTTACTTGTCTGACAGACATATGGTATATGCTGGGTTATTATCACGTTATTTGTGTTTATTTACCAATTCTGTGATTTCTTTAAGAAGGTTAATATTACTTGACAAATGCTGATCATGAAGTTGTGATGCACTGGAGTATATAAAGAATATAAAATATATCTGTACAAACTAATAGTCTTATGTCCTCTTAGTGTTAGAAGAGATGGCACTTTTAGCATACTCCTATTAAATATCTGTGATATGAATACCTACTTGATTATCTTCCACCCTTTCTGGTGATGAAATACAATATTCAAAGACTAAACACAAAATGGTTGGTGACCAACTTAATGGCTTATAAATTCTAACCAATGCTGCAGGTTCCATGGGACATGTCCCCATCAAATGTCAAGCATGTATCGATTTCTCCTTCTCTTTAACTCTTATGCAGAATCAGAAATCGTCTCGCCCCAAGTCATTTCTCATCCACAAAGGGTTAAACACATCCCCTCTCTGTGTGTTCCTCATATCACATCACTGCCCTTGTCTCTTCCCATTTTCTTCACATCCCAGATTGTTTTCCACACAGCTGAGCTTTGTCTCAGATTTGAGACTGAACTAAACCTGACTGTTGTACTTAAAATACATCAACAGTCAAAACGGTATTTATTCTTTGAAAAGACTGTGTCAGAGTGATTTTAATTATTGTGTTATTATTAGTGTGACTACACATTCTCCAAAAATGTCCGCACTTTTTTTTAAAAATTATTTTAAATTTGACTTAATAGTTTTCATGTGTGGCCCTGAAATGGAGTGGCAGCTGGGATTGGGCACCAGCGCCCCCCCACGGCCCTCATGTGGAGGATAAAGTGGTAGACAACGAGTGAGTTAGAGAACCAGCAGCAGCTCAGTTTACATATAGGTATAGGTAAGAAAGTAAAGGATGCAGTGTGAAACCATGTGGTAAGTAGTAAAAAAGAATTTGCTAATTGCAGGCATGGTAGATTTATACAGATCCAAACCTCTGACAGTTTTTTTAAATGTGTGATCTCACAGATAACTGGATATGCTGAATGCACTGGAAGCACTTGCTTGATGCACCACAACCTTTAGCCCTAATTGTCTCCACTTGAGGCGGTTGTCTGCAGCAGAAATTGCTCGTCTTCATGCACAACCACTGCCCTCTGCATATTGGACTTTTTTTTAGTTCACCACTTAATTTTCAATCAGATACAATTCTGGCTAAATTTACAAGCAGAGCAAAGGGAAAATAGAGGTCATATGCTTCCCACAGTGCTAATGAGAAGCTTCAATCAACTCAAGGTTGTCATTTTTCCATCCGGTCTTGCATAGCAGATATGAGGCAGACAAAATGTCTGACTGACAAGTGACATCCATTTACAAAACAAGCCCATCTGACTGGGACCAGAACTGTAGTGGCTCAACGAGTAGGCGAAAGTGGTTGCTTTAATTTTAAGTTTAGACCGAATTTTGGGAATTGCCAGCTTCCTTGTCCTTGCTTGAAAAGGACCTTCTTCAAATTGTTGCCTCAAAGTTGAAAGCATAACATTGGCCAAAATGTCTTGGTATACTGAATCGTTAAGTTTGTCCTTCATTGGAGATAAGAGGACAAGCCCAAAGCAGGATGGAAATAGATGAATTCACTTAACAGGTATGGCCAAATACTTTAGTCCATAAAGTGTATGTCAAGACATCTGTTTATGAATTAACTGACGGTGTTGGTGTTGAATTCTAAAAAACTAGTAATATCATACACTACCCAAGAGAACACTTAATATGTAAATATGCTCTAAAACAAACTGATGTGACTGGACTACATTACTAAGACAATGTTTAATGAAAATTTACACTGGAGGACGATATGTTTAAACTGCAGTAGTATGGCAGCAGCTTGAAAGGTTTTCCTTGGATCTGATTTCAATTTAAAAATAATTAAAACTAGGTTTTGCACTGAGTGTTTGCCCACTGAATGTAAGTGGTGGATAAATTAAAGACCACCTCATTGCATTTTCATTAGCCTGTACATATCTAACAACAAATAAGTATGAGCCACTTTTTTGGCAGTCAGCAGAGCAACAGTGAAACGGCATATCATCCATCCTGCGCTGACAGGTCCTTTATGGTATTTTGCTTTGAATTTAACAGTTTTTCGTTATATATCTATCCACAGTTTAAAGGACAGAAAGATAAGTGATGATAAGTTTTTCATGAAGTACTGGTCGCAATAACTGAGTCAACAACTCAGTACTCAAGAACACATGTAAGTTCGAATAAATGCCTATGAGCAATTTTAGATTTTAATGTTAATATATTGTATTTTCAAAGTGTGTCACTGATATCAGGGTGAAATGCATTTTAAATTAGTGATCAATTCAATTCAGCATAACAAAATCTTCTAAATGTATCGCTCAAACATTCGTTAACTGGCTCAGTGCACTAGCTATTCGGAAGTAAAGAAAATGTCTATCTTTCCAATGACAAATTCATCTTCAAAAAAGATATGCCCCTGATTTAGTGAGACAGAATAACTGGTAGCACTAACTGTTTCAGACAACATACATGTTTTCACAACAAAAAAAAAATCAGCTGATGCAGAACACAGAAAATGAACCTTAAGCAAAAACAACCATTCTAGTGGATTTGCAAGGTTGCACTTGACAGCTGTGATGCTCTGAGCTATTGTCAAAATACTTAGAACCCTATGAAACCCATTTAATTTCTTTTCCAAATTCCAATTCTTTTTTCTCAAAAACTCTTTTTTAAAAATATTTTACACTTACATGTCTCACAAAAGGCGAATTAAAAAGTGAACGAACCAAATGCCAACAACCTGTAACAAAATAAATATATTTATGCAATACAACTTTTTACACTATTTTACTGAAATGACCATTAAGCGCTTTGAAGCATACATGGTGTTCTGCAACATAACGTACTTTAGATACTGGTGAGTTTGTCGGAGGCTACGCTCATGTTCAGGCTGTGCCCCCTCCTGTTGGCAGGATATCACTAGAAATGAAAGTAGCTGCTTTTCTAGAGAAATGTGTGACTCGGCGCACATAACCACAAAGTCTTGCACGAATTCTCTCTTGAATCTGCCGACAAGCTTGTAGTTGTAATTAGGCTTTTCATAGGTGCACTCCTGTTAGCACACTGTTTTACCTTGTTTTTCTTATGAGCTTGTGAAGCTAAGTGCTTATCACTTGAGGTCTCACAGGTCCAGGTGTCTGTGCGCTGAAAGAACTTAGAAAATAAACAATCTGACTCCGCTCTGAATTTAGTTATTTTTGAATTTTGTAACTTTTTACACAGCATGTTTGTCCCATATGGATGCATAGAAATTGTTATGAAGAGAATCTGCACTGGTCCTATACGCATAATGTCCCTGTTCAAACCTCTCACAGAAAAAACTAGATTACAATCAAATCATGACGAATTCCACAAGATTCTGTGTTTGGCAGTTGATTACGTTTTATCAATTATTTCATGATCAACATTTTCCATATCGTGGAAATTATATGGCCTTACATACTTACATTCACAATGACAGTGTTAATATGCTGAATAAGAGGACTCTTGTTCAACACATTCATTAAAGATAGCTGAGGTTGATGGAAGTTACTTTTGCAGGTGCAGCATTTGGCGATTGACCAAAAGTATATGACAAACAAAAGATTTATACTAAAAAGCATTCATAACTGATTAATATTTGCAAGAATTCAACATGAGGATATTGGAGAAATCTGTAACCAATATTAGTGTAGAGACGCTGGAGACTTCCAATGGCGAAGCAAAAGAAAAAGTCTGCAAATAACTTCAACAAAACTCATGCAGGTTCAGTTGCTAGTATACACTTGAAGATACAATAATCTGGATGATTGGGAACCTTCAGAGACTTCTAATTTAGTTTAGTCAATCCTCTGGGGAACATGAACTCTCTAACACACAATTTCATGGCTGTGACCCCACTGGTGGACTGACAGACTGAGTCGTAACCATCAACAGAGCCAGGCAACACGGTTGAAAGGTAATCACATGCTTTCCACCACATTAAGTGTAATCTAAACCCAACACAGACAGAGACACAAAGGGGACCAAAAAATGTGAAGTCCACTGAAACTGATTTGCAGTAAATGCATTGTTATCCTGTAATAACGAGGAAATATCTCCATATTACTAGGTAAATTAAATCCATTACCTGGAGGACAAATAATCATGTGACACATTTAACAAGCCACTGAGGGCACATTCCATTTTACCAACTAATAACTTGTGAATCATCATGACATCCAGATTTTGCTGTAAGCTCTATTAGATGTGCTCAATTATCCATTTCCTCTGAATTGCCATGATGCCTTTATGGTCGCAACAAAGAACAGATTCTCTGAAGCCGTTTATATTTCAAGCAGTCCCTCTATTTTCAAATGTATGGCTTCAAAACTGCAAACAACATTTCTATCATTTATAGTTTTATTTTTCATTATTTGAACGTTTTAAAGAGAAAACAATGTCTTTGGCAGAGATTACTAATCACACCAACAGGTTCCTGAGTCGTCCTCCTGAAGCTCTCACCCAATGTGAAATTGATTACACGTCAGTCACAGTAAAAAGAAAAAACTGGAAAGAAAAGAAGATGAGATGAGAAGGGCAAAAAAGTCTCTCGTCTTTTTTATTCCGTCTTTTGGCTCCTGTTGATCTGATATTGATTGCCTGACATTGGTCAAATATCCTAGTCTGCATTGTGGGTAGATAGTGATTGGGTGTGGAGGGAGCAGACTGACAGGACAGGTCACATGAGAGAGGCTGATTAGGACTGTCACAGCCGCCAGTGATGTATCATTGATTTGAATGTCTCTGTTTGACTGCGAACACTGGTGTACCTACAGTGTTACTAACACAAATGTTATAACATAGTTTTTATACCTAAAAATTTAAATACTGTGAAAGAAACAAGAATAGAGCAGAGGATAACAAACTTTTAGAGAGGGAGGATAAAGGACTTGTGACACGTTACAGGGTAGATTTCTTCTGCTGCTGTGGTTCGTGTATGCTGGAGAGGGTGGGTGCAGTAACACTACACACCACAGTGTAAAATATCTTAATCACAACATACCTATCTGTACGTTGGCTCCTGTGTGGCTTTGTTCATCTGTGATTTGAAGATTTCAACAGTGAAAGAACATACGTGGCCATGGGGAGGCGCCATTTTTTTTTTTTTTTTTTTTTGGCTTCATAATTCAAAGGAAGAACATTTGAATATTGACTGTTAACTCCAGCATACGAGAGCTAGTGAAAGTAATGCAGGGATCACAGAATGTAAATGAAGCAGCCCACGAGATGCATTCAGAGACCCTGGTAAATTTAATCACCTCTGCAGAATCTACAGTATGTTGATTTTAGAAGAGCAGCGTAGCAAATCAGGTTGTCATTAGAGTACAAAGATTGGTTTTTACAAACGCAATCAGTGATAAAACATTAGTTTGTTATCTTTTTTTAAATACTGTATATTACAAATCATAGGGGTGGGAATCACCAGAGACACCACAATATGATATATTATCATGATATTTAAGCCATAATACAATATTATCACAATATTGCAAAATAGAGTATTTCCACAATCATAAATTGTGACATGCACTTGGCACCATCTAGTGGACTGAAACGTCAGTTTCGTCTTGTTGAGGCTAATCAACAAAAAATTTAATGTTTAGTTGTAACATCAGTTAAAAAAATTCTATGCAAAAAAAAAATCTACTTGATGTCTCAAAAGTGATATAATATCACCACGCAAAATATCGCGATATTTCACTGTATCAAAAAACGAATAGCCACAGTAACTGATCTAGGATGTGATCACAGTAACTTTTTGTAATCAAGTTAATTATGCTCATCCATACCACATAGAGATTTATGCACAACAGTATAGAAATCGAAACATTCCCTGTCTCATATCAAGCTACATCTCAAAGTTACCAAGGAACTAAGCATAATAAATGCAGATATGGTCAGTTATCTGTGAATAGCGTGAATATGCTTCATCGCAGCTGTCTGCAGCTAATACCCCAAATAAGAGGATGAGTGTCAGGAACTCTCATTTCACCAACACAAAGCTTTACAAAAGGGAGAACAGCTTTGTTTCCAGGGAACAAGGATAATTTTTATGTTTATACAATCAATAGTAGAAGGCCGTCAAGCTTCTCAGGGGCAATATGAAAACTCTAGCTTGATCACCTGCTCCTGCCTCTATGCCAAGTGATGCATTTTATAAACAGCATTACAACTGGTCCTTTTCTTTAAGTTATATTTACTTTGCAGTGTTATACTGTATGTTTGATGTGACCAGTCCTATTACGGTCCACAGAGTCTTTTGTTAATTTCACATCTGGTATACTAAAAGAAGTTATACAACAGAAAATATATAATTACTTCACAATTGTAATTGTTTCACCGAGATAATTAAAGAAACCACCCTAATTATAATTCTTTCCCTGTATGATGCTACACTATAGATTTTCCAACATTGTTTATTTTATGCCATATTAAAATTGCAAATTCTTGATGGAATAATTTCTACCGAGGACAGTTCCATTAACAACAAACAAGTAAAAATGCACAATCTTTTATTTGTAGAAACAAAATACAAGATATCTGTATATCTGCCACTATTGCAGGCAGATGGTAATTACTTACTGGTGTATACACCACTCTCTTAGGTCTTAGTTTTCAAAAGCTAAACTAATCTGTTTCTGATGTTCCTTTTTTTTTACAAAATGGTGATCCATTGTTTAAGATCAAAAGAAAGTGTCCAAACACCAGTTATAGAATTTTGTCAATCCTACCCAGCAACCTGAATCGACTCATTAAGTTCAAGTAATTAAATAAAGACTGTGCTAACACAGTGAACAGTTTCTTTGTTCTGTCAAATCCCTGCAAAGATTTTATTGACCATAACCCCTAAATTACAATCTTTTCAATACTTGATTTAGCTTTAGGATCTAAACAATCTATGTCAACATGCCAAAAGTAGAAAATCAGAAAGGGAAATTCCTGATGGTGGTTGGCTGGGCTGATTGTTAATGAAACAAGGCTGGTGTTGTCAATTAGCTCATGACACATCATTTATCGGTTAAGGTAAATCACTCATCTTGAATCTCTTGCTCAAAGGTGACGTCACCTTTTTGTCTTATGTTTATGTCACTTTTATTTTTTTAATTATTAATTAGTAACTGATATATGGTCCTGTGGACCAACACAGTAGGTCCAACTCCTCAGCTTTTTGTTGAAAGCACAGCAGCAGAGGGTACAAAGTACAGACTAAGTATCTATTAGTCCACACACATCCTGCATTAGCAAAAGGTCATATGAGTTCTTACCTTTGTAGAAGCACTCCTCACTGTGCATGATGGTGATCCTCTGTCCTCTGAGGCAAGAGGCCTGGTGAAGTTCACAGTGGTTCTGGTACAGCTTGCCATCAGAACCGCACACAGGTTTGTAGTGTGGTTTACAGTGATCTAAGCACTTGCACTCCCCTTGGCCAGTCTCATGGTTGATGACACAGTGGCGCCCCAAGCCACAGTACTTGTGTTCACATGGAGTGGGATCACCATTGTGTCCCAAAAAACCTGCAAAACACATAAAAAGTAATATGTGTTTATCAGCCAGTACAGCTATTAGCGACTGGGCCTCATTTACACAGTTTACGTCCCTGTTTTTCCTCAATGAACAAAGTGTCTGTCAAACTCATTAATTATGCAACACAGGTTCTCTGCAAAACACTTAACTGCAGGGAGGATTTTTTTAAAGAAAAGAAGTGGGTTCATATGAGAAAATAATCTGTAATGTTATTATATTATTTGATCATTTAAATAAGCAGAGTCATGGAACAGAGTGTAGAACACATTTAGTCCATTAGATTGTCTCGATAACCAGTTACCAGAGGGGAAGGAGCGGTTCATCTTTCTGAGTAACCAGTACTACCTCATATAAAATGACCTCAACAGAGACAAAAGGTCAGATGTCATTAAGTATTCATTTGATCCAAGGGCCAAGGTGTAAAATAAAAAAGAAAAGAAAAATGAAATGCAGGAAAACTGTCCTTGACAGTAACATTCATTTGTTACTGGCTCTGGGGCTACAGTTCTACAGCTGACCCTGAACCCTGACCATAGTGTGCAGGAAGCAAGAAAAGGAGAGCTTCCCCATGGGGATTAAAGGAGTAGCAGAGGGGAAAAAGCTCCTCATAGGGCCAAAACAATGCAGCTTCTACATTTTTTCAGTTGAGAAATCGTATATGTTTTTATATAGTATGGAAATTAAAATAACGTGATGCAGTGTGGGACAATGGGAATGAAAATTTCAAAAGAATTTAAGTAAAAAATAATTTTACTTTAAAGGTATAGTGTGTAAAATGTAACATTTATAGGTTAAGTTGCATGTTGTAGTGTTTCGAGAGCCTATGTAGCCTTCACTTATCAAAAGATTTGTAGTTTGTCCACTGTGGACTAAAAACACAGTGGACCAAAATGGTGGCCTCCAAAGAGCTAACCTTGCTCCAGATATAAATGTAAAGCTCATTCTGAGCTAATTCATACAATCAGGTGGTTGTACTGGTTGTTATTTTATTCTGAATTTCTGCCAAATGAAACAAATTTCACCTAAATTCTACATACTGGACCTTTAAGAGAGGATCACTTCTCTCACATGAGGATTCTAATGTGGTCTGCCTTTTCAACCTGTATGAATATAAAAAGGACATGATAATTTTCTGTACAGTAACATATGTACTGCATGAAAAATACTGACTTTCATTTAGCAGCTTTTTATCTCAGAATGCATTTTGGCATGGTCTTCAAAATGCAAAGAGAGGCAAAAAAGAAAGCTGTTTCTTTCCATGGTGCAAAAGGTTGAGAACAGAACGGGTTGATGGCTATGACTAGAAATGATTACACTGTACATTTGTCCACTTCCTATTTCATTTGGGAACAAGTCATTGCAATCTTGAGTACTGGTGTGCTATCCTTCGGAAAATTAGCTATGTAATGAGACTAAAAATAAATATAAATCATAGCTATTGTTTTTTTAAATGACACAACAATCATGGAAATTAAATGACTCCAGTGACAGCTAAAATTGTTAAACACACAACATGGACTGCAGCACCACAACACAGGCAGCCTTCTGAGTTATTTTTTTAATTAACACATAACAAATCAATTTACTTTTCCTGTGCATAGCAAGTCCAAAACATAACTTAAGCATTTGTATGGGTCTGGAGTTTGAGATCTTCAAGAAATTCACATCAAAAGCCTCCTTCTCTGTGCCAATGTCACCATACTGAGTGTCCATAAAGTAACAAACAGTTCTGTCCTTCCCTGACCTGCACAGGGTGGTAATTCAAGGCGTTTCACTGCACTTTCTACAGATACAATTGAAATGCACAATGGTCCTCAGGGGAAAAAAAACATTGGAACAACCCTGTGGAGCATACAGTTTGGCATCCACAAACTTTACTTCTGCAGGGCACACAGTGTTTTACCAAAGACCAATAAATATTGACTACTGCACAGTGCTTCATGGCATTAATTACAATCTATGATGCATTTGGCTTCGAGCAGAATGGTCTCCTAAGTCACCTGAAAAACAAGATTAACATCCATTGTACACAGGCTGAGCAGATGGTAACAGTAATACATTTAAGCAAAGGAAGTGCTTCTAAAGTCAAATGCATTACATTGAATTAGTAACACTCTGCCTAAAATTAAAGAAAATAGAAGGCCTTGTGTAATTACACTGTCATCTTAAAGACATATTTGCAGGGTTTCTTATTGTACACAATTAAAAATCGTGAATTTGAATGTTTTGGGCCCTCACTGTGGTTACCTGTGTCATTAAGTCCTTTAATTTCACTCTTGGCAGCAATGTGACTTTCAATGTATTATGCTAATGAATATCTAAAGCTCGGATTTAGCAGATGGACGTCAGGGTAAACAAGCTGTCATGAAGTGGTGAGCCTTGTTCACATCCAAAACATCTCCCCGCTCGCACCCCTGCATCATCCTCTACCCGTCACAGAGGATTTAGATGAGAAACAAGTGTGTACACTGTGACCTGATTGGAGCCAGTCAATTTACTAGTTTATTAATTCACAGCGGTCCCCTGGCATAATGATTATTCAGTGAATTTGTGTCGCACAGCCAGGAACCCTCTGCCACCAGCAGGGTCATCGAAGGGCGTAGTCATTTGTTATCAGTATGCACATCCAACAGTCTGTTCGTCAGCTGACATCGGGAACAAATGAGGAATTGTGCGCAGCCTTTCATTCATCGATGACCTATTACTCTCCAAGAGCGTGAGCAGAAATACATGATGCCTCATATTCAGTGTGAACCCTAGGATCATTATGAGAGTTTAGAATTGTACCATATGTACAAACAAGGAGCACAGGTCACAGGTAATGGCAGAGGCAATGTAACTCATGGGCAGATCTTCAAACATGTCATTTCAACATTATATCACATTGTGTGCCTGAAAAACCTGTCACAAAAAGACTGCACATGGTTTAAACAGCAGACTGGCAACTGCAGGAGTGCAGATAAGTAAACTGAGCTGATCATTCTCATTCTCTGGGAGTTGTATGAAAATCTGTGGGTGAAACGGGTAGAGCAAGGCATTTTTATTCAATAAGGAAACCTCTGAAGAGGAGCACAAATCCGAGGAAGACAAACCAAGGAGATGTGCAACAAGGATTTTCACTACTGATCACTGAATTTTCTGAACAGTGGTGATTGGACTGATACAGTACTGGCCACATATCATACACTCCAGTGTGATGATATAAACATTTAGCTTCAGGTTGTACATGCAATGTAAAATGAAGTGGAACATAGATTGTGGTTTCTGCGAACTGGGGAGGTCCCCGTTTATGCTTCCTTCACAAATGCCCTTCAGCGTCTTTAGCAGTCACAGCGGATGTGTGTTTTTTTAGGATATATTGTTCATTTATTGTATTCTCCTTTTGTATCCAATTACATGAAAATGACAGAAAACAACACTGCAGTGTGTGCTTACAATGTAGTATCAATGGATATAGAAACTGTTTACATGAGCAGCAGGTTACAGCAACCTGATTTTTCAACACCACTGAAAACTGCTTACTTTACTTAAAGCTTTTGCTGATGGATTTTTACTTGAGCTGCACACTACAAGCACAAGCTGCATGTAATCTAAAACTAAGATTGTAGTACTGTCAGTTTACAAATGCCAATCACCTAAATGTTTATGTTAGCAAGATTAATTAGAAGATGACATTTCCCCCAGACACCATGGGTCATCAGAAGTCTTAATTGTCTTTGCCATTTTTTTAAAATGGAAAAACAGAATTTTTTTAGTTTTGCACTGCAGATGGCTGTTCAGATAGACAGACAAAAGCTAAGATGGACAGAAATGCTCATATTTAATTTAACTACGATGCTAGCAGAAAATAAATACTAAATAATGAATATTTCTCAGAGAAAAAAAAGACATTAGTGGAAAACATAGCATATGACCTTTGTTTGAGTTCTGTTATAATCAATGACTGTAGCAATACAATCATCAGCTTCATAAAACTCCAATTTCAGCGCTGAGAAAAGATTTAGGGGTAAGAAAATTGGCCTGAATTATCTAATTAAAAACAAAAGGAAGCAGAAAATACAACCCATTCAAGTAAAACATTAAAATCTCCAGTGTGAGCATAAAGCCAACACTAAGGTCCAGACATAGTGTACTCCTGTGTGCACCACTTGAAGGGCATCATCCCTCAGTGCATACATAATGAGGTGAACTCTGTGAGGGGATAAGTGATGTACATGGACAAGGCTAACATAATCAGACAGTCATTGCAGATGGATCAAAGCCCCGATACCACAGCAAAAAGACAAGCCCATGCAGGGAAAAACATAAAGTGCCATTAAAGGGAAGTGACCTCCACAAATGTGAAACAATCTGCTGTCTTTGCAAAGCAATTCAAGCTGCCTCAAAATATCTGGTTGCTTATGTTGAATCAAAACACTCACATCCATCCGAGCATTATGACCCAATGTTTTGAGGGTTGTTTACTCTTGGACAAGCATCCCTTTTTCAATTTGTTGTACTTTGTATTTGTTGAGGCCTTTCTTCTGTCTCTAAAGCATGAGCTGTTAGTTTGGTGCCCATCTGATGTTTTCCATTACAGCAGCTCAGAGTCTTGAGGGAGCGAGGTGAGTGTGGTAAACAACAGTCAGAGGCTCTGAGCTCACTCGGTGCACCGACTCAAGCTGGCCCACAAGGCCATTGAAGGAGAATAAGGGGATGCAAATCATAATAAACAACTACTAAAATGAAACTAAAACTTTTACATGAGCTCATAAACAATGTCAGTTTCCCCTCATGATAGTTGACACTTTACTCGATTTGGTTCCTTGAAAATACAGTCAGGTACACAAGGCTGTTTAGAGAGCTGCAGACACAGGTATACAGATCCACAGCAGTAGATGCATCTGTATTAGGGGCCAACTTGACTGAAAAAAGAAAAGTATATAAAATAAATGTATTCAATGATGAAGGTTTGAAATTGTCCAATCTGCTTTTGGAGAGGTTTTTCTCCAACAGTGACTCATTAATGGTTTCTCAGGAACATATTTATGGCAAGAGGATTTAAATAGCCTGAAACATCAGCTAATTTACAGCCAATGTGATCCATGAAATTGCACAGGTTTTGTAGATTTCATTTCAGATTTGCAATGAGATGAAAAAAAATATAGCTTATAGGTTTAAGTATTTTTTCCCCTAGAGATGTTTAAATGTACTGGGACCCATTTTAATGTTGCTATCACATTACCTCCAAAATTATTATACATACAGTATATGCAGGTCAATTAAATGATGGTTCACATTAAACTAAATGTGATTAAAGCAAATATTAAACTTCTTTGACATTAACAGTGACACCATGGCTGTGTGACACCATTGCTTGTGCTACCAGGTGTACATGGTCAACCCTTAGTTTCCATAGCAATCAAGATAACCTCTTCCTGTTCCTTTTACATTCCTTAAAACAAATAAAATTAAATGAAAATGAAATGTTAGCCAACTGTGCTACTGGTCGCCCTCCTAGATAATACACATAATGAAATAGATGGAAACTGACATAATCTTCTATTTTATTTAAGCTTATAATGAAAAATGTGCTTTAAAAATGTGTTTGAATAAGTAGACAACCCTGATACAACAGGACTGTCAAACAGGTTATGAGTCATCCCTATTTCTATACTACACAGTATTCAGTGCTTTACATGCACACTTTCATTTATCCAGAAAATGCATGATTCATTTGGTTGTTTGGCTCTATGTAATAATCATTTTGCTATCAAGATCATGTCCACAACCTGCCACAATGCCAGTGTGTGCTCTGTAAAAAAAAAAAAAATGATACAAAAAATGATATATATATATATATATATATATATATATATATAATATAGCTTAAAGCAATTTCTGTTTTTCTGTCAAAATGTTTTATATGTGTAGGCTTGGGGGGGGGTTTACTCAAAATCTGCACAACAAAACAGTAGCACATTTAAAATAAAAATCATCATCAGCACGAAGCATGCACAAGCTCAAGTAAATTCCATGTATGTATGTAAATGTGCATAATCATTTCAGCAGACTCAGCTGTCAATTCACAAATCCTCCTGTGCTCTGAGATAAATCCTCCTTTGATTTTGATGAAAAAAAAAATGTCTGGTGGCTGTGAGTTACAGAAAAGCAGCCAATAGTAATTCTGTAATATATGACTTTATGCATGTCAAGGAGAACTCTTATTTTTTTTCTGCCTCCAAGGTGTAGACATGCATCCATCACCTGCCGAAGAGCACTTGTATGCTAATTGAAGCACTGTGACAACACTTTTACTCCTGGTGGCATAAACAACTCGTGAACATTTTACGAGAAGCTATTTGAGGCATAAGAGCTTTTTCAACCCTCTGGAGCTGAGTAACCCACTATGTTTAAAACATTGATGACTTCCCTTCCACCTCACTGGGTCTGTTCCATAATCATTCCTTTAAAAAGCAAAGTCTCAAGGAAAACTGTGTGATGCCATCATGTATATTGAGTTTAGCTTGATAGACATGAAATTGTCTAAGGAGCCAGTTTTCTGTGACTGGATGTTTGGATGAGATGCTACATTTTTACTTAATGTGACCTTGTTCTTCCTTTTGCTATTTTGTTTTATTGATTGAATTTAATCTAGTCCAACTATGTGAACAGGACAAAAAGAAGGGGATGAAGGAAAGATAAGCTCTGCAACCTGCTGATTGGTGACACTGTCGGCTTTAGTGGATGTCCCTGATTCCTAACTATAAAAATACAACCCTCACTGTGAGGAGAAACATTTGCATTGTCAGTTGAGGCATTTAACTGTAATGGGGGTGATTGAACAGTGAAATGTAATTTTCTCTACAGGTATAAACAGTCCAAAGGTTTAAAGGTCAAAACTACTGAGAAGAGAAAAAAAATTCAATTACTGAGTTATGACAGGATTGTCTGAGATGAAGAGGTACAGCAAAGCAGAAACTGTATTACACATTTGAACAAGTCAGAAACAGGGACAGGCAGGTATAGGAGGCATATATGGTATTATCTTGTGACTCTGAACAAATACAACTGACAGCGCACAAATAGACTGTGCTGGGTGTTCGTAAAATCTAACAGAACACCCAGATCAAGTCATGGCCAATTTATTCATAATATGCTGTCTGACACATTCATCACACACCAGTCTGCAGAGTACATAGAACAAACTGTAAATACAAATTAAACTATGTAAATAAAGAGAACATGGAATATTCTCTGGCTTGTCAGTGGTTCCAAGATAAAACCATAACTACTCCATAATACTGTCCAGGTAAATAGTCTTTTTTTATTATTATTTTACAAGTCTGAATTAAAGCTGATTATTTAGGCTCCTTTGACATTGATCACAAACAAAAAAGTGTCCTTGATGTAGTAGTGAAAGCATTTTCCCTTTAGCATAAAAGCATTAAATCTTTGTTTTCCCACAAGGTTTTCAATTTACGCAGAAAACAATGTTTGTTATCTACATAAACACTTTGTTCTAGGACATAAATTACACCCATTAAACATTATTTTCTTTCATTATTTAATTGCAAGAGTGGTTTAAAAGTGACTTGTGGAGAATAGCCTGTTGAGCAGTGTGGGATCCTTCTGTTATGTGAATGCCAAAAATCTGCTTTGGTTACAAAAATACAGTCACACCACACCAAAGGATCTTAAACAGTAGACTGGAGGCCCAAAGCAAAAATAACTGTAAACCAATCAAGCAGAATCAGATCAATACACCTTGGAGCCACTAAGCCAATATCAGTTAACCAAAAAATATCCATAAATACCATCCTGCCCTCTGCCAGTAATATGTTTGATTCTTTAAGCCATGAGCATCACCCCTCTCTAACATTGCCTGGACCAACTTATAGATGATATAAGCTTAGCATAATTAGTCACTAATTGTGTTAAAAGCTGACTCAGTAAAATCAAACTACATTTGCACAGGTAACGTCATTCATTTAAATGTGAAGGAAGGGGTAAGGGTGGGGGAAAATTTATACAGTAAAATATTGTGATATTCTCCATGGCAATATATCACTTTTGAGACACCACGTATCAATTTAACATTTTTTTTTTAACTGTTACAAATAAACATTTAACTTTTTGTTGATTAGCACAAAAAAACTATATAGATATTTCAGTCCACTAGATGGTGCCAAGTGCTCACTTTCAGTAAAGCTTTTGTGTTGTGTGTGTATATATATCGCAATATATATGATTTTGTAAATAGTATTTTGCAGTATTGTGATAATATCATACCGTGACATACCATGACTAAAACTAAGGGTGCATTCACACAGCCCTTCATAACTGAGCCTTTGTTTGTTTGCTTGGAATGTCTGGTCCATTTGCGGAGGTGTGAATCCGCAACCGAACTCTGAAAGAAGCGAACTTTGGTCCACCTAAAACAAAAGTCTCCGTTCGCTTCAAGTAAACCAAATGCAGGAAGTGGACTACAACGCAGGGTACTGTGGGTACAACGCCCTGCATTAATCTAGTCTTCTGCTTCACTATTTCAGCCTCAGGCACCAAGGGGAATACTTACTCAAAAGGTTTGGTTCGTTTGAGTAAAATGCAGTGTGAAAGTAAACTCGTATCAGTTGAGTGTTGTAACCCCCGAATGAACTGAGTCCCCAATTGTACCAAGTCTAGTGGACTATTAGGTGTGAAAATGACCTAAAATAAAGTGCGACATTCCTGCAAGTGTGTCCCCAAAAACTATACATTTTCTTCTTATCTTTTTTTTTTTTTTTTTTTTGTCAAAGTGCAACATTCAGCATCTTCTTTCGTGACAGATGCTTGTCAGCAGTGAATAGCTATATGGTTTCATTCACCTTGATTATGACCTTGCATACATGCAGTAAAAAAAAAAAAAAAAAAAAAAAAGGCCTAGGTATTGTTTTATATGATCTTATTTTACTGCGGCCATGACTTTTTGTCTTCCTTATAAATGACTATTTTTATATTTATAGGCCTTATTGTGTGGCGGACTGCAGTGTCTCAACTGGAGGTTGAAGGTTCCCTACTATTGCAGGGAGAGACATAATGTGACTGGAGCATCAGTTAATGCAATTAAACTGACACTGCAAATTCATCACTCCTGCACCTGCTTTTATTGAGTTAGTATATTCTTCTTACTCTCTCCTTTTAGAGTTTTCAACACACTATTGTAAAGATAGAGAACTCAACACTTACATGTGCCGCAGCAGATGTGATACAAAATTATGCATTTATTCCAGTTTTACGCCATTCCCAACACATCACATGCACAAAGTGCATCAATTTGGAAAACACAAGTCATTACCAAAACAAAAAATTTGAAATGTATTCAGTTTCAGCAACACAGTGGAAAGAAAAGCATTACTTCCACCCTCTTACAGTGGTATGTGTGGGGGTTCCTGGATGAGTGCATGTGCTACAGAGTAGATATGAGAGCACCTGGCAGCCACTTGGCAACTTTTTGTCCCATTTCATTTCCTCGCCTAATGACTGAACACGTGGGCCTAGCTCCTCTTTCACTCTGTCCACATCAAGATGCAGCACTGAGAGCGTTTCCACCAACAACCCCATTTATCAGAGACTGTGCTGACCAAATGTAAGCATCCCAACCCTACTGCCATTACAGTGGGTTGTCTGGATAATAGGCAAAACTGAGTTGAGTTTCTCTTTCCATGTTGGATATTTTGGATTTACTTTCTCTGATGAAGCTATGTGATATTTTTTGAGGACCATTCACATTTGCATTTATACCAATACTGGTACTGCGACCTTGACTTTGTCTCCCAACAGTGCCATTTTGTTGTACTTTACTGTCTTTTTAATAACAAAAATATAGTTTCATTTGTGAAAAATACATTCAAATCTCTTTAGATACAAAAACCCCACAAAAACTGTCTGGTTAAGGCTCAAGCTCAGTTTGTTGCCTTATTATTTCAGACCCCTACTGTGTTCTTCTAGCTCCCATTTAGAGGCGGAGTATTTCATGGTTCTCTGTGGCACATGATATTTGAGCCGCGGTCTGTACCATTAAAATAATTTAAAATAATAATAAAATAATTTTACCCAGCCAACAGTTGGAAATGTATGGTATGGTATGGTGATCAGATTTGAGGTAAACAAAGATGAAGAAATTATTAGACTTCAAAGAATCCTTAAGTTTTGCACAGAGGTTCAAGAGAATTCTAGTTTAAGGTTTATAAATCAAAGTATAATCACGTTTAACACCGGTACAAATGTATATAAAAGAATGCAAAGTTTCAGGTCTTAAACTTAGTTTCGACTATAACTTGGTTTGAAGTTAACCAATACATCTAAACAGTTGTGTTCTCCAGTGACTGAATTATTACGGAATATAAAGTATTTTAGGCAAATACTAGTTTTCTAAACATGATGCACAATTTTAGTTAAAAATGAGAAATATTTTTAATGTATTTGGCTTCAGTGCATTTTAATTATTTTTTTTTTTTTTACTTCTTAGTGGGAATGTCAATGTTAGTTGATTAACAGCCATTTATTTATTAACCAACAGTGTCTGTGTCATTTCTGTTCATGTTCCCAGGTTTAACTTATATCAGCAGCAGTAGTCGCCAAAATGCCTGGAAGTATAGCTAATGGTAGCAGCCTCTGAGCTGCATCTATGCCAGGTCATCTGTCACATTAAGGTCATATGCATCTGTCCATGCTCATCTGGTAGGAGGGACTATTGATATTAAATTACCTAATGACACAATGAAGAATAAACTCTTTTTGCCAAGATCCTGTCTTTAATATTAACATTTTTAAAAATTCTAAGGTGATGTAGTGTATATCTTATCTGTGATTAATGTTTTGCCTGTCATTTTCTGCCCCAGGCTAAATAAGCAAAGAGTGTTGGTTCATTGGTTTTTGTTATGTATCCTCCTCAGCATTGTGCCATTTAAAATCAGCAGGGGCTCTTTTCACAGGGCAAAAGAAACAAATGTAGTGCCACAAAGCAGGGCAATATTGTGGAATACAATCCTCACCCCGGTGCACTTTAAGGGATTAAAGCACACATTTATCCTGTCTGCCAAAAATAAAAAAGAAGCAGTGAGTGTGAGGCTTGTTTGCCATGATGGAAGACACAAAACCATCTAAGACTTCTGCTCATGAAGGAACAAAAGAAAACAAAACTCCCAGTTCTGTTTTGTTTTTTCCCCCAACGGCAGTGATGAGCTGAACCTACCATTGAGAATGAGACTATACAAGACAACAAGACCGTACTGTCAGTCAAACTTTTATACGTCTCTATTTTCTTGTATTTTATACAGGCAGTTCAACACAAAAATATCTCTGAAAGACAAATCATGAATCTCTGTCTGTTAAAGATGGCCATTTTCAAATGGGCCATTCATAGTAAAATTTACTATTTTGCCACTGTTAGGCCATTATTATCTAACTGCTAAAGTCAAAGTAAGATATTAGATTTTTTTTTAATTACATACAAAACAATGGAAAAACAAAAGTATGTGTATGAGACTGGGGTGAGTGGTTTCCTGATATAGATATTTCATGTTTTTACACTGAAGTGGTTTTGTCATTCAGATTAAAAAAAAAAAAAATCAAAAAAGGTACATGGAGGTTAAACTTGGTTGACATTAGGAACCCTCCTTCAAGATAATGCCTCTTGCTGTGATTAGAGTGCTGACCTTCAGATGGGTAAAAAAAACAGTGCTACTGCCAAGCTCTCATCATCATCCACTGTTAGTACCATGGGTTTATTCAGATCACTGGGAATTATGGATGAATTTCAATTAGATTGGTCTCACCCCATTTAATACAACAAATTCAGGGTAGAGTTTGGGCATCAACCACCTGGGAGTCATTTATATGCTGAAGATGAGTTTTGATGGTAATATTGTTGATCTTGCTAAGTGTGCAGCACATTATGCTTCCTTTGGCAGTGGTGATGGTCGCCATGACGCCTATCAAACTCTTTTCTACCCTTGTGTTTGTATGGTGTTATTTTCAAAGAAGCAGTTTAACACTCTTTGCAAGTTCATTAAGTAATTCAAAGACCTGAAAATGAATTGATTGCCATTGCAGTATAGCATTGAATGGCTCATAAACCTTATTCCTATGGCTGTGGACAGTCAGTCAGTGATTCTGTGCATGAATAATTATCTTCCTTATCCACAGTTTGAACCTTGTGCAATCAGTATTCAAAGTATATCTGATCTAAAAAAGGGAATTTTCTGCATCAAAATTGATTAACACAAATGTGAAACAAATTTGGTTTTTAAAGAAATCAAATTACGAGTCCACAAATAATCTATGAATTTTTAATGGAGCACTTCAAAACTATTCAAGTAAAAGCAGAGACCAGAGAGCAAAGCCGTCAAACTGCTGACTTACTCTGACTCCAACACAGTCACCTCATTTAATATGCATTTTACAAAGCACTTTTTGAACAATACTTTTTTTTCCCCAAATATACCGGCTCATAACAAGTTAATGCCAAAGTAGAAACATTTCAGTGGTTCAAACCATGGTTCAGAACATGAAGCATCCTGTCAGTCCATGCTAGAGAGATCTAATTAGGAATTGACTTGGAACACAGGTTGAAATAATTAATGTTTAGGTAGGACTTTAAAAGACTGCAATTTATTGCATTAGCAGGGTCCCACTGGCAAACAACATTGACCTGCATATGTTGTTGGCAACAGTGGTGCTTCCACTAATCAAAATAGGGAGAAAGCTTTTTAGAAAGCTTTGTCTACAGTACAGTGGCAACTGTACAGCCCTTATTTGTACCAGACAAAAAAGGAAAAAATGACTATGTCATGTCATATAAAATTAAACAAAAACTGTCCAAATTTGAGTTTCAATACATGAAATCATATTTACTGGATGTGACATGTTTATGCATTTGGCTTTAAACTAATCATGATAAGCAAGACTTATTGGAGAGGTCAGAAAATGTATTATAGTTGCAATTGTATACAAAAATAAAAAGGTGAGCAAACCAGACCCACAGGAAAAAAGAGAAATCACAGTGAGTGTCTACCAAATGTTTCAAACTGTAGTACAAGAAAAATCCTAATTTTTATTCATAGAAGTGAAACAAGCAGCTTAAAGCAATTTCTTGGATGCAATGAGAGTTTCTCGGGAAGACCATCTAAGTTTCAGTCTGTCCTTCTCAGATGCTAATCATGTACTTTGCTATTTAAGGCAAAAACTCTTTAATCAATTAAAAAGAATTAGCATGTATCAGAAGCATTTTAAGAACAGAATTTATAGATGAGAGGCAGACAAACAAATGTAATATTAACTTAATCATGCTGTGAAATTTTTTTTTTTTTTTTTTTTTTTTTTTTTTTTTTTGACACAGCCATAAGGTCGTGATACTACGATATAACATATGACCTACATCAGAAATTGTATTTTAGTGAATTTCAAGTGTAATATGACAACTGAAGGTACAGCTGGCAATCTCCCTTGAGGAGGTGAATACTGGTACTGTACATTACTTAGGTCATACATAGCTGTCCTCTCACTGCTTAGTAGGTCAAGGAGCATAAGTGAAGCTTACCAGAGAGTCCAGTGAGAATTCAAAGGAAAAAAACCCTATAGGTCTTTTTTTTTTTTTAAACCCAACTTTTCCAAGTGAGTGATGCTCATAAGCAGATGTTGCAGTGCATTCCCACAGGGTGTGTTTAAAAACTGCTGCCCTTGCCCAATAAAATAAACTGAAAGCAATTTACAATAACTTGATTAAGACTTAGTGTATGAAAGCTTACAAATTAAAAAGTGGCCAAACACTGAAAGCCAAGATGGAACAACAGGGAGTCTTCCAGTAATCCTGTCTGAGAGTGCTGTTCAGTGCAGTACTCACTCCTCTGTGCAGCTGTGACGAGTTATTAAAAGTGTAACCGTAGCTCAGGGGGGTGGTGTGTAATTTTAGAATTAATATACAATTTAGCGCTTGGTGTTTGCATCCACTAAATTATTCAAATGTGCTGTTGCTTTGGGTTTGGGTCTGGTAGGGGTTAGGCAGCCCCATATGCATACAGATTAATATATTATGTCTGCATATGAAAGAATGGGAGACAACATAGATCAGAAGAACATAAACATCAGTGACAGGCAACAAAACAAGTTGTTTTTTGCCAGTGCAGAGTTCAACCTGAAAGGCCTTACCTTCTGGAAATAATTGAGGATGTTTGCTTGTTATTTATGACTAATTCTACAGTCTGTCCATGGGGAAAATCAATCTTCAGTGGCCATATTTACATGCATGAAAAGTCTGCACTTCACCCAGTCACATAAAGCAGCATGATCTAAAGACTGGCTTAAACTGACACTTGAAATTTTAACAAAAGCATAGGGACATAATAAAAGACACTGATATCAAGCTTTAACTACCGTTCTTTCTGCTAAAATCTCATTTATCATTACTGTAAGCCATTCATAGCTAATGTGGATAGATTTTTTTCAGTTGCTACACTTGCAGAGTACTTCATCGAAAAAAAAAAACATACCTATTATGAGACTTCCTTTCACTCTTGAAATAGCCTAATTTTTCATCACGTCATCCACACAATTTCTTTGTAATTCAAGGCCATGTCGTTGTCATGTTTTATAGCTGAATCACCATTTCTACTATATGTTGAGAATGTTGTATCAGACTTAGATCAGGAAAATGGGGAAACCACTGAAGTTACCATCATGTTCAGAGAACCTAA
Source organism: Brachirus orientalis (assembly GCA_016785285.1). NCBI lineage: Eukaryota > Metazoa > Chordata > Actinopteri > Pleuronectiformes > Soleidae > Brachirus > Brachirus orientalis. The sequence goes on from JAFBJR010000058.1 coordinate 7,380,706, forward strand.
AACTTAGAGGAGCGACAACGAAATAATATGAGAGACTGAAAAAAAAAAATAAGTGTCTTATAAGCTCTTGCATTTCAACCATGATCAATGCTTATTAGCGGTATTTTAAACTGTGCCAAAAAAAAAAGCATCAGCCTTGGCAGGTTGAGTCCAAGGATTTGAGTTTTTATTGCAAAATTCTGACATAACAGTCTACAAACTCAAAAAAAGGTGGATAAATCAGACCAGGCCATGTTTTCTGGTCTTCAACTGTCTGATGCATCAGATTTTCTGTTCTCGTATGCCTCACAGTTCAACAGGTTTGTTTTTGCTCACCACATTTTCAAAAATTGGTTATCTGGTTAACAATAGACTTCCTTTCAGCTCCACCAGTGAGGACATTTCCTTATGACCTTTATTATCGACGAGGTGTTTTTGTCCAATGAACCCCCCCTGGCCGGACGTTTATGCAGTACAATGCATGCTTTTATGCATTGTACTACAGCCACACAATTGGCAGATTGGACATTCGCATAAAAGTAGTACAAAGGTGTTCCTCATAGAAGTGCAAGAAAAGGGTTCATTGCACAAGCTAAAATAAAGGAACACATGATACTTAAAGCACAAGCAACTACTTAAGTACACCACAAGCAATGAACACAGAAGAATGTGGCTTTCAATTCTGGACTAAAATTTACCATGTCACATTTTTGTCGTAGTTTCACCTCACTGTGGTTGGTATGCAATAGAAATGTCATTAGCCAAGCAGCTGCAGTAATATGACCACAACACATTTACCAAAGTAGATGGCCTTGGCACCACTGAACTGACAGAGATTATGTAGAGAATCTTCAGATATAATTGCTGTCATAGGAAGATATTCTGAAAAATATGCATGAATTTTTAAATTGTGCTGAAAGTATTGCGGTTCCAAATATATTTGATTACAAATAATGTACAGTGGCCAACTGTATTTCTAGTATGGCCTCAGAATATATAGTGAATATTGAAGTGTGACAATCCCAATTATGAAAAGCTTATAAAACACAGTTTACTAAGTCTAAGGAATGTTTTTTAGTCCAGTATAAGCAAAAGAAAATAAAAAAAAGTGTCATCCTTTGATATAAAAACATAAATCTTGCTGTGTAAATACCAGAAATAAAATTGCACTATCTCAATTGTGCACCAAACATATACAAGTCATCACACACCACTGACACGTTTTACTTTTAATAAGGAAAGTGAGATTGTCTCAAAAATTTCAATCAGATATTTCATATGGTTAAATCAGTCTATTTATTCCGAAAAATTGCATTCACCAGCAGCCCAAGGTCTTGCTGCAGCCTACATAACAGGCTCAGTGAATGTGGCACATGCTTGTTCTGGGACTCCAATTAAGGAGAGCATCCTAGAAAAGGGCTGGCATTTCTCTGTCTTTGTCTCTTCTATGCTGACATTCAGTTAGAGTTTATAGGCCACTGCATTTCCTCAAACTGTAATTATTTTTCTGTTTTCTCATTCCCATCAAACATAGCAATATAATATCCATCCATCCATTTTGGAAATTGCCCATCTTGCTCAGGGTAACAGCACAATTTAGGTGAAGACAGGTCACCATTCTATCATCGGGTGAGGAATATAATGGTCTCAGACAATTGAACGCTGAAGGGCCTGAGTGGAATTTTGCCAATCTACAATATAACAGACTATAACCTCATTTAGATTTTAAAGGGAGAATTGTTAAAAACAACAGAGAGACACATTAAAAAAAAAAAAAAGAGTTGTGGGACTGCCTCAGGTTATGGAAATGGTAGAGGGTCAGATCCATAACAAATGCATTCTGAACCACCACTTATTCCCTGCCAGGAGTTCTTTTCTTCCTTTTTTTGGCCACTTTTAGCCAGCATTAACTGAATGTTTCCTCCCCAGCTGGATGTCCATTGAAAATTAAGTTTGTGACGTGGCATGTAAAAGTGAAGTTTTAATGCCAGATTGACCTCAGTTGTATAATAATGAGAAGCAGCCAATGTAGAGGGTGATGCTTGAATTATTTATGATTTCCTCTACAGTTTGCTTGCCTTCTCGTTATTGGGGCTGTAAATGAGTTTGCTGAAAACTGGCCAAAGTGAGATCTCCCTTCTCAGCTTACAGACCACGGTGCATTAAAGTGAATCACGGCAGACAGCTGGGGCCGCCCTTTATGGTAATGCACCCTCTACAATTACTGCTTCGACCTTCCCTGGTAAAGAAAAATGGGTAGACGGCCATTTAGTGGACCTTTCAAACACTTAGTGGCAGACATGTCGGGCAGCAGGATCACCTTTTGACTGACATTGACTCGGGTTAGAGGAGACAATGTATTAGAAAGGTGACATTTTGACAGATGAGGTGCACCTGTCAAACAGAACACCACGAAGACCATGGTACATTAATTCATTCAGGCCAAACTGTTGGAAGATGTTTGTATGTTAGTATTGAATAATGATGGAAATATCAGCTACAACTAACGATCATTTTCAGAGAATGTAATTAATAATAATATAATTTAGGTGATCAATATTTTCATTGTCAATTTTTTGTAAATCAATGTTCAGAAAAAGTGTAGAAAATGTCCAGTGTTTCAGCATCCAAGTTGACATGTCCAATTTGCTTCAGTTGTTAAACTAACAAATAATACAAAACAAACAAACAAACAAAAACATCCATTATTTCACATCTCTAGAAATAGGGAAAAAAAACTAAACATTTTGCTTGAGAATTAAAGTGAATCAAAAATGTAAGGTGTCAAAAATCCACTGTTACAGCTCCTTAAATACTTGCCAGCCTACTACAAAGTAAGCCATTTAAAATATTAACTCAATCAATAGCTGGCATACTACTCAATGATCAGACAATTATTAAGTCTAATGTTACTTCAACCTACTGTTGTCAAGAACTTAATTTACGTTTCTCATTCTAAAAGAATCTTGATCAACCAACCTAAATAAAATACAATAGTACATTGATATTGAAAACCCTCAACGAAAGTTGCTTTCACTGACTCCCAGTAATACAACTGTAACCAAGTTGTTTCAAGACATCACAGTTCAAAACCCATAACAAAGTTGTGGACATATTTTTAACTGCTATTTCCCCATAAATACAATATTACAATATTTGGCCTGTAACAACTTTACCTGAGAACATGTTTTATGACTTGTTTTTTTGTCAGCCAGATTGACCTACATACATCTTGTCCAAGTTCAGTCAGACATGACTCAGGCATATTACAATAAAAATTATATATTCCCCTTTCTCTGCCAAAAATTGTTGGATGTGGATGCTAAAGTGAAAAGCTTGTTTTGTGGAAAAAAAAAGAAAAAAAAAAACAGTGGGGACCACCACAGCAATGTAATTATCAGGTAAGATTCCCCTGTTTAATCAAATAAAGGGGTTTGTAAATAAAATGATAGGGAAGTCCATTACCTATTATTTTATTTACTCTAAGTACAGTATCCAGTTTTTTCTGGATCTTTCCATGAAAAAGTTATATATATTTTACACGACAGGACATCTGACATATTTTCCAGCAGATGAGCTAAAGTCATGCTGTGGCCTCCTACAGGTAACCTGCATGGGGCCTGCATGGTGCAGGATGTACACAGCACGTCAAGGAGAAAAAGACAAAAGAAAAGAAAACTCACCTTTTATCCTCAAGGTCTCTGGGATCCCATCCTAAAAACAAAAACAAAAGAACAGCAGTTATTATAAACCACAACATCGTAGCAATAAACAATACAATAGAAACAGAAGTGAAATCTATGGTGCATGGAACACAGGGTTTTCAAAGTACAGCATGGACCCCAAGAACTTGTCTGATGAAATGTAAGGCAAGGTGCTAAACCTCAAAAGTGATTTTTGTCATAAAATTTCATTATTGAAGAAGTTAATCTCATCAGCATTAGTGAGAGGATAAGCATGCAGCATGCTGCTTGACCCACATGAGAGCAGAAAGCTGCTTTATATCCAGCTACAAGAAGATGGTCAGGTCAGCTAAAACTAAAACATTTTACCATAATGTGTAATGTAATTTTTGATAAAACTGGTATAGTTAATACCAAAGGTAATGTTCAGGACTCAGAATAGAAATTCTGATCTGATACCAACAGTTTTAATCAATACCCAGGCCTAATGGAGCATAACCTTTTTGGCTGACAACAAATGAAGCATCAACAAGTCATACATTAAAGCACTATTTATTATATATACATGTAATGGTACTGACAATTCTATTATATTGCAAGAACATAAAGTCATGATACTGTTGTGGATCTTTAATGAATAAAACAACAATTCTACCTGGCAATAAATGAACCTTGTTTCTTTTCAAATCCAGCAGAAGGAAAAAAACGGCAAATGGTGGTGTTATTGGTGATGGAGAAGAGAACATGGACGTCAGAAAGAGAATTAAAGATTTTCAAACTGTGAATACTCTAGTGGCATTTAAATATGAAGTGAGGAAGCATTTCATTTTCTCTTTGTCGAGAAATGAGAAAGAAGAAAAGGTGGCAGACAATGAAAAAAAACCAATATGCAGATACTGCCAAACTGTTGTGACCTACACATCAGGGAATTTTAATAATATGAAAAGCAACTCGGTAAATTTTCACCCCATACAGATTTGAGAAGATGCAAGGGAAAAAAAAATACACTAGTCAGGGCATAAGAGACTAAAGTAAGAATTTATAAACCCACTCCCTGATAACAGCAGGTGGAACACAAGAGACCACAAGATGCGTCAGTGAATGTAAAGCCAAAAGACAACAGCCAGTTTCTGTAGTAGACAACGAAGGACTCAGAAGGTTGATAAGCATGCTGGAGTCAAACTCTAAAATCCCATCATAGACGTACTTTTTAAACTCTTACCAGCTCTCTACCAAGATACAAAAGCATGTTGTTATCCCTATTAATAAACAATCAATTAGCTGACTATTATTTTATTATTTCATGCTTTTGTGCAACTCTCTGTGTCTTAATTGCCCCTTGGGGACAAATAAAGTGATTGAACTAAATAAAATTATTCATCCCAGCTCGATGCAGGTGATGAAATCTGGGCCAAGTGTGTGTTACTTTGTCCCTGACACAAAAGTTACCATGGTAACTGCTTGTTTTACCTGTATATACATTTGATGTGTAAATGAGAGGCAGTGCACTATTTGATGAAGTCAATAAGATGGTGTACAAATCCAGCCCAACCTGACAGGTTTACGGCCAGTTTCTTCAAATTTGTTGTGTTCTGTTATTCAGTTTTTACATTCTTCTTTTCCCTGTCACCCAAGTCTAGATCTCTATACTCCCTCTAAATCATGACTGCTGTCTCATTCAACTTCTTCCCAATTATTTTTAAGATTAAACACAATTAGAAAGAATATGTATTTGACTGAGAAGGAAATCAGATGTCACAGTGCAGAGACATCTAAAGAAAATGACCACTTGGGTGCACAAGAAAATCTGAACATTTAGAGCTCACACATTTATGATGGTTATAGAAAACGCTGCCATCCGGACAACTATTCTAAGAAAGCTGCTCTGTACAAACCATGAATATGAAAGAAAGAGGCATAAATATTTGATTTCCCTACAGCAAAATCTGCAGAAATCATCCTTCTCGTTCCTTTGCAGAAAGTTAAGTCCCTCTTGTTAACAGCTACTGCACAGTGGTGTTAGGGAGAACATGTGTTATGAAACAGGTCAGCTGTCTTAATGAACAGCAGTCCCTGACTGCCAGCTGAAAATAGATTACCCACTTCCTGGGTTTACAGAAAATATTCTTACTTAATAATTTCTTTATTATTTAAATTGATTAATAGAAGATGCTCAAGAGCTTCTTAAAGCATTATGCTGCATCTGTGTCCAAGAAGTGTGCTTTAAATTTATATTAGCTGCAAAATATTTCAGCCCACTCGAGGGATTAAAGGCCAGGATTGGTAACATACAGAATACTCACTGCTGCTTGCTTACTTCTGCTTTACTCTTTCATTTGAACACACTTTAACTATCTTGGGGTGAGTGGCCAATGAACCACTCAGAGGGATTTATACCTCCAAGTGCAATAAATGTCTGTACAACTTTTGAACAGAGTTGTTGAGACTTAACTGGTCAGAGAGATCAAAACCAACATTTCCAAGAACCAGGCAGCTGCCATCACTATAGATATCCTTTAATTATGAAACAACAAAACGTCACAGCAAGTTCAACAGGATCTCGTAACAAGCCGTCTGTGTCACCATATTTTGGATATTTTTACAACACACTGCAACCAAACATGCAAAAACACCTGTGGCTCTCTGATATTCTTCACATCCCCTCCACCTTCCAAAGGAGGTGACATTTAGAACTGCACTACAGGTAGGGAGGATATCAAATGGGGCTTATTTGCATATGGCAGCCAGTGTTCACACTTCATTTGTAAGAAGAGACTGATTTCCCCTATGGCTGCTGAAGGGCCTGTCTCTGCTGCCCTGAGACTCTGGGGACAGTGAAGCACCCAGCTGTACAACCCGTGGTTGATCTGACCGCCCACATCTATCTATCTCTCCCTTCTTACTCACTGGATTTATCCCCCCATACCCTCTTCTCCTGCACAGATTTCAGATTTCACATCCCACTCTGCTCCATGACATCAGCTTGTAAGTACACTTCAATTTGTAATTTATGAACACTGTTTACTATGCAAAGAGACTGCAGGCTTCTCCCCTCAACATCACTGTGTATATATATATATATATATATATATGGCAATGTTTGTACCACAAATACCCTTGGATTTTAAATTAAATAAATAAATATATAAATTAAAAAAAACACCTGTGCCAAAAAATCCTTTGGATAGCCAACATTTCCCTAAAATGTAGAGATTTCCTGTGTGCTGAAAATGGCCTGTGGTTGACTGTACATTTCCAGTATGTCAATCAATGTGAAGCAGCAAAGATGAGCATGCAGCTATAAAAAAATAAATAAATAAATAAGTAAAAAATAAATAAATAAATAAATAAAAAAAAAAATCACACCAGCACTGGTGTTGACACCTTGTTGTTGCAGCAGATTGGCTTCATACAGCGTCTGCTTCTTCAGCCCCTGTGGATACTTTACAGAAGCTGGTTACCTCAGCTTCAGGCTGGCTGCCATTTGAAAGTAGACAGCTCTTCAAGATGAGTGACAATGGTTGGGGTTAAAGCTGACCATCTGAGAAGGAGGAGGGTGGACTGACAGTAGCCATATTTAACACAAAAACTGTATTGCAGCGCTAAGGCCCTGCCTGAGGATGTGAGGAGCTGCAGCCCTTTAAGCACTTCTTAAACAACTTTTAAAAAAAAGCTGCTTCACTCTGCACTCACTGGTTTGGAAATGTGATGGTCCTTATGACTTTATTGTACTTTAAATTTGACAAGCATACATCTATGATGTGCTTCATTGTTGCTGTGCTACTGTATGTGCTGTTTTTGTGTTGCTCTGACCTGCTGAGGACTACAGATGCAACAAGCTATAATCTGGTACAGAGCATGAAATGGTTAAGACTTGCATTTTAACTGTAGACTGTCCCTTAAAAAAAAAAATCTGATAAATTAATAAATAAAGCCATTCCTCCTGAATTTAGTAATTCATTCTCATTATTTCTTTCATGCCCTTCCTCTTTATCTCAGTCTCATTTACCCGCCCTCACTCTGCCTCCCCCTTTCTCAATCTCCCACTCTGTTTATCCCCTGTTAATCTAGATTTGCCATGTGGCTGAGCCAGTGCTGGATGCATGGGGCTTTGCACAGTTTGTCCTTGCCTCCATTTTGTTTGTCCTATCATAAACAACGTGGTGTCAGAGAAACAAACTCTCAAAAAATTGCTTTTGTCCCTCGTGACAACCAAGCCTTTTTTCACAAATTACAGGTCAAGCCTCCCCATCACTTCTACAGTGAAACTCAAAGGAAAGGAGCCTGACTGGGAAAAAAAAGGACATTTAAAAAAAACATAAAACAAAGAACACCTTAGGTTACAAAAGCTTCGCTTCAGAACAGCAACCATGATAGAGTACTATTTTCATTTTAGCCAGTTACAATTATGGCTGAAATTTGATAGATTGGATGTTTGTCCTATATTTGACCCCATATGGAAGATTTCACAGCAACCTGCTGAAATAAAACCGTGGGAATTATGTTTAGACCATGTGGCCAGCTGTTTATGGCCAAATGCCTGCTGGTGATTGAAGTCTTTGTTGTGGGGAGCTTATAAGGTCGTATCCTATGTCAAAAGACTCTCCTCCAAAGAACAGAAGAAGTGGTTTAGTATTAACAGTCACTAGTGTATTTTAGCATGATAGAATATGCAATACTTCAAATGTATTAAGGAGGATACTATGTGAAAGTTTTAAACAAAATGGTATTACTTAAATCTGAATCTTAGAAACCAGAAATTGAAATAAATGTCATTCTTTTATAGGTAGGATTCTAAAAGCCTAAAATTATCAAAAATAGTTTTTTTTGTTAATGCTGCTCACTCAACTGTTTTGGCAAGTGGATGACCTCGTCCTCAATGAAATCTCTCCAACAGTGCAGACATGTCCCTAACTAACAGAAAGGCCAATTAGATATTTTGGAAAAGCATGCAGTGTGGTCATTTTTCACTAAAGGATTGTAAATTACCACTGGTTCATTTGACAGGCGGATAGATGAGCGAAGTTTACCTCTGTCTTCTCACAAGACGAATTGTAATGGTATGCAGATGCTGTAATGACATTTCTCTGCGATGTAATCACAGCGCCGGGCACATTAATTTCATTGGACCGGAAAGGCACATACATCATTTTTGTAGCTTCTCGTCAAATTCGTGCTACATGTGGACATACATTACTTTAATTATTAAAGTCGCACTGCTTCCAAACAGGGGCAATGACAAAAGAGAGAGATTCAAAAGTTGTGAAAGTACATGGGAGGTGAACCAGAGTACCACTGTCAAATTATAACTTAGAGTTTGATCTTGTTTACATGTACATATCATGATTACTAGTATAATATTGCAAGCAAAATACATAGTCAACACTATCTCCACCCCGAAATTATGTGAACAAGGGTTCTATCTATAAATACAAGGAATGTCTGTCTGTTGAAAGGTTTGCTTGACAGGCTTCAAACTTGGGAGGTGACTAAGAGCACCAGTATGTACAGTGCTGACACACAATCACAAAGTGCAGCAATTGATGTCATATTTATTACTTTATTTATTATCAATATCTGTCCAACACTGGTCAAAATCACTGAATCAAAAAAATGGGAATATAAAATCATAAAATCTGATATGATCCAAAAACCCATAAAATATTTAGAGTACCAATGTAGGCGACACAGACCTTATCAAGTTATTCGCCCCTGTTGTAAGTTGATGCTTCATCAAAATATTAGGTACAGCGCGATACCACTTTTTTGTGCTAGGGATTGTCATGAATACTTTATTTTTTGTTTAATAATAAAAAGTTGACCAGTTAATGTAACTATTCATTGTATTAAAAAAAAACAAATTTAAACTTGTTTAATCAACGGCATAAATAAAAAATATTTCTACTCTATAGTGATCCCCTAATTTGTGGTGTATCTATTATCACAAGGTGGCAGCAGCATTAAGTATTTGGTCAGTAGACTGTATGTGTGTTTGCAAAAGTAATGAAATTTAAGAGGTTTCTTGAGTGCATCTTGAAGTAGCTCCTCTAAGTTGAACATGTAGATCCTGCAGAAAGTGTTGAAATTTATCAGGGTTTTTGAATACATTTTGCTAGCTGCTTCTCTTAGCTGAAGCTGTTTTAACCATGTATGGTGCAGGTTCACACTGTACACAGGGAGAGTGTTATGCAACATCTTCAAAACTGAAATCCAAAACCATTCAAGCAGACATAGGCATTGGATTATTTGCCTCTCTTTTCCCTTCAGTATAAAACTGCCCAACCCAGAATAGGTACAATCTCTTTAGTTTACTTAGATCATATTACAGGATTTCTTTCATATATTGAAGATTAAATCTCTTTTACTTCCCTGAAACACACACAGATTCCAGGTGATGTGGTGCCTAGAAAGAAGCTGAGCTCTTTTACAGTTGATATCTGGAGTTCAATGCATATCCCCGGACAAACAACGCGAAAGGTCCGACTGTGTGACCATTGTGCTGACTCAACAACTTTGCATGACCTCCAGCTTTTAACTCAATGTTGATACCATGCAATGTTTTTCCTGCCATCAGTTCTTACCATCCATTTCTCTCTCTTTAAATGCAGGACTTTATTAGAATGATGATGACAGATCCTCTATAAAAAAAAAAGCCCTTTTTCTTGTCACTGCTAATTTTTAATCTTGGATAGAAAAAAAGAAGAGACACTCTTATATGTAAACAGACTTGCAAACGGGGCACAAAGGAAATATGTACTGAAGGACCAAAACCCGACTAATGCCTCTAGACAAAAAGATGTCGCTTGATCCAAGTCCCAGTCTGCCAAAACAGTCCATTTCTTTCCCAGTCTCACTCTAAATGATCTAACTCCATTACTCTGGAGTTTTGGAGCCAGTTCAGAGAAAACAAAAACAAGAGTATGCTAGTTTAGAGGACAAAATGAAAGTAGTTTAGTTCTTACAGACCCGTGAATGGAGATCAAGGAAAGAGGTCCCGTTCAGTTATGGGGTCTACCCTTTATGAACAGTAATTCAGCTACATCATTTAAATTAAACATGCAGCTAAAATGCCATACAGATATATTCATTTCATGCACAGCTCATTTTCAATGTTGCTCAGTTGCGCATCACAATAACTTGATGTCCTCTTTGAAAAGACTGTCCCCTGACACAGAGAAAGGGATAACGATTCATCAATGGTTTACTTTTTTTTTCTACAGTAGGCAGAAAAATTACAGGAGAGTCATCTAATGCAGGAAGAAAGTGCCGCTGTTTTATACTTGACAAAAGAACATGGTTCTCTTGTTAAGGACAGCAAATGAAAAAAGAAGGCGATCAATACCTTGTGTCGGAATCTCACGACTGGTCGATAGGGCACCGATCCGAATCCCTCCTTGTTGGGTCTCCCGTCGACACCAAGCACAGCAAGACCCGAAAGCAAAATTGCCGCTGACCACCATCTGGACGTCTTCATTGGTCTTTTTCTATCAAAAAGCAAACAATAACAGTGAGTAGTCTTCTCAGACAATCCGGGAGGTTGAGTTCCTGTTGGCCTAGACAATACATCATGTCCGCTGCAATTAGTGTAGACGATGGGTACCACAAACTGTCATTGGTTTAAACTAAAGCTATCAATACGCAGCGGGTTTAGAGCTTACTTTTGGATCAATTAAGGAGGAAAAAGACAAGAGAAAGTCAAAATAAAGAAAACAAAAAGCCAATATGTTAAGGCAATTAGAACAAGTGTCTAAGTTTAGGCATCTGTGATGCAGCAGAGAGACTGTGTCTGAAACGGTTTCCCTACACCCTCGCAAGAAAGATGCAGCACAAACAAATGTGTCTAAGGTAGAGAGAAAATAACTGCATTTTCAATTATTCATCACACTTAGAAAAAACGAGTTTGACCTTTGCATGACATGTATTAAACAATACCATGTTTGAACGGCAGAAAAGATTCCCTGTAAAAATGTGCATGTTCTCCATATATCGACATAAGTCAAGACACAGCAAATTATGTGTTGCATGCACACTCATCTCTGCAATGCAATTGTTTTATCTTATTTTTATCCACCCTCTCTATGCATCTATGTCCTTGGTTCTGTGTGCACCAAACAGCAAACCTCCCTTTGTTGCAGCTGCTGTATTAATACATTTGACTCAGTTTGACTTGTTCAGTTTTCACTGCAAACACTGAGCTATACTTCAAAAATCATCTTGATCCATCAGTGCTTTCTTATCAATCGTTCAGCAGAGGTAGATGACTGGCAGCAGGACGGTGACCCCACCTCTTTGTTCTGACATAGAGTGACACTGAGTCAGACAACAATAGCACTGTTGTGGCAGTTCTATGGGTCCACTTGCTAGTCAGTGTAGGTCAGGAGGTTGTGCCAGCATGTCTGTGTGACACTGTGATATGCCGGACAAAGAGGGAACACTGAAACTTTATTTCCGTGACTTTATGGGAATTTTATTGCCTTCCCGAGCTGCTCGACACCTGGAGCTTCACTGAATATTTCCTACTTTGAAATTCCTTCCCTTTACTTTGTAAACCATCTTTTTCGAACAGTTTTGAAGAACCTGGTCTATGGACTGAATTTTATTTATCCAGAAGGAGGTAGTATATTTAGTACATCCAATTAGAAGAGCAAATATCAACATCTGGGCGTATATATAATTGGGTACTGGGTACAAATTGCCTGCAAGATTTAATACCCAATCTTGGGATTGTTTTTTTCTTAATCTTCACAGACACTGACATTGATAAATCAATATTCTTTGTCAAGCTCTGAAACGACCTTAACAGAAGTTATGTTTCAACTAAAAAGTTTGAAGATTATTTTCAAGGACCTAAACAGGTTCCACAGCTGTGAAAGACCAATAAAAATTGTGGATGACTCAGAGCGACAACAAGCTGTTCCCCTCCAGTCCAGTAGATGATAGTGATGTAAAAGATGACCAACAACATCACGATTTTTTAACCACAGAATTAATTAATTCTACTAAAAATATTAATGTATGGCCTTTTTATTCATTGATTTTTTTCTTCCATAGCCGTTAGAGTGGGGGGTGGTGCTCACCTAAAGCCTAGACACACCATAGAAGTAATAAGTGATACAGGGATGGTATCTATCATGGAACATTAAGATTTACAACAGGCTGTAAAGCCCTCATTCATCACTACACTCTGTGCTCTCTAGTTAACTGGTTATCATTAACCACATGCAGACCTGTGCATTGGTATAACCTCATTTACAAATCCATTCTTGGTTTTCAGCCAAATTATTTATCCTCCTACATGTTATGTAAACACTATAGTCACTGGCTGTGCTCATTGCACTCGATACATACCGAGCTTGGTAAAATGGTGTTCTCCTACTCTGCTCCTTCAACCTGGAATACATAACAGCATGATCTAAAGCTGTATATCTTTAAGCCACTAAGTGATTTAAAATGTTTTTAACAACACTAGACTCTTTGGAAACCTGTTTCTGTTTATAGTGTGTTTATCTGCATCTACTTGGTACTTTGTACTGCATTGTTAAAGTCGGTCTCTTTTGTGAATGAGATCCTGGATCTCAATGAGATTAACTGTATAAATAAAGGTTGAATAAACTATAGAGTTTTTGCCAGTTATCTGTATTGTGGATGAGTCACCAATGGGGTAAGAGCATAAAGATAAAGTGCAACATCATTGCTGTGTTCATCAGCAGAGTAGTGAAGCAGCAGAGCCTGAAAAGAGATCCCATTACTAAATATCAAAACGTACCAGTTCATTATTAAACAGTGGCATTACAAAATAAAGGTAAGGCTGTCACAGTTGAGGTGATTTATAGCAACACGTAACAAAACAACAACAACAGTAAACACGGAAGAGATTCAAGCCGTGCTGCTGTAAAGAGACGAGCTCCAGTAACAAAGTGGATTTAAAACTCCTGAGCTGCTGGACATTAAATGGGAGGAGGTTTTATGAGCTGCTATGGAGATTGATCTTCTGAAATAAAACGCTGGAGCAAAACCAGGTATATAGAGCTCTTCAAGCTTCACCCAGAGGGTACTGGTATTAGTTCCGGCAGTGGAAAAGCCTCTAAAGTCACCTAAAGTAGCTTCATCACTCAGTAGCCCACCTACCAATAGTTTCATAGAAATATTAATTGAAAATGTTAAACAGAAATGTAGAGGCAACATTCAATGAAAATAAAGATACTAATGTGAATTAGTAATTCAAATTAGTAATTAAGACCATTTCTGCATTTAAACTAGGTCTTTAGCATTTTTCTTTCAGAACAAAGTAATTAGATGAAATGTTTAATTATGTCAATCCCCCACATTGCAATATGGTTAGTATTAACATCTGTTTTATAATCCAGTGAGCAGTTCCTGACAAAGTCATTGTTAACAATACCCTGCACACATGGTTATTTTCTGCCATTGGACACTAACAGGCTTTTTCACTGCCTCCGAGTGTGATCATATTCATATTCTGAGCATTTCTAAACTCTCCAGTTTCAGGTAGGAAACCTGCCCGCAGCTGCTGTTGCTCCACTTCTCTGCCACACAGTGTTTTAGCTGAACTAGCTGGATTACCATATCTGCCGGCACAATCAATCAACTTCTCTGCAGCGCCCTGGTGTTAAATGGATTATTAATGGACTAAGTTTTGAAAGGATGCTGTGTCAAAGACAGAGACATATGCATCGCTTTTTAAGAGGTTTAACTATGTCATATAACACAGCTTCTCATCGGCATTTGACTCATTATAATAAGTCACAGCTGCAATTATTTTTGCAGTTCTACTTTGACTGACAAATAAATTAGCAAATATCTTACTGGGAGTTTCTGAACTGCCAGCTATGCTGTAATGCATGTCACTAAAAGAGCCTCTTTTCCTCAAAAAAGCACTTATTTTTCTAATTTTTGGTGACTGGGGGTAAGCTAATTTTGCTGTCATTCAGTCTGTTTCTTTTCTTCATGTGTACTACTGCTGTGGCACACTGGTACAATCTACAATGAGATGGAAGCAATGTTTGCTCAGTATGTGATGCTGAAAGTTATTTCTGATGTTGCCAGTTCCTTTTAAAGGAAATGATTAGACTCTTATTACCAGAATAACTTCCAATAAACACAAAGCCCTGTGTCAAACTACACTATAGCAAATGTATTAATTAAATTCATCCCTGAAGTAGAGCTGTTGATTATTTTTTTTATTTTTTGGTCTACAAAGTGTTAATTGTTGCAGACCTATACTGAAGCATGTTCTTAAAAAACTATTTTATATTATAAATAATATAATAATATAAAAAACATATAACAGACCAAGCGTTTAGGTTGTAACCTTCGGTTAGACTAAACAAGACATCTGAAGACAGACCCCGGAAGCCTGTTATAGAATTTCTCACTTTTTCTGTTCTAAAATGCTGGAGCCCAAAATGCTAAGAAATTACTCAGTGCACCAATCAATAATAAAAGCAAATAATAATAATAATAATAAACATTAGATGCAGCCCAAAACCTATGGGACAAAACTTGAACATTAAACTAAGCATTAGGATTTACTACAGATCTGCTGTGTTGGACTAAATGTGTTTTAGCTAAGTTAGCAATTAATGGGCCAGTGTTAGGACCCTAAACTTGCACACATGTATGTACAAGTCCGTGCATGTGTTAGTAAGAGTGTGCACATGTGCTGTAAGTCTAGAGTCTTTATTTATTTGCCCTGAAAAACAGTCCAGAAGCAGAGATGGTCCAGAAGTTTTCCTTGGACCCCCGAGGGAGTGCCATCATAACTCTAGCTCTGGATTTTTAAGTCCCCCGGATCACGTCTAAGCTTTGGCATTGACTTTCAAATGAAGACTCTCCATTTCCCACTATGTACACAATGCATCATGTTTTGACAAGCTCATAGCCACCACCAACCTTGCCAACCCCCCCACCCCTCCATCAGTCTCATGCAGCAGATTTTGCCATTCAGTGCACAGAACAAGCATAACAACAGAGGTCCATACAATACAGCATCTGTTAAAGATTCCATGTGTCTGCCTCAGTAAGGCATAAGCCAGTAATCAGCTGTCATGCATGTTTCGAGAGTCATAACTCTGAAAAATAGGAATACATAATTAAAACTGCCGCTCATTTTCCTGATATTATTAAGCATGATTTTCCCCCAAAACAGCCTCCAGGAATATCCCTCCCTCACATGGCTATTAGCAGTAAGTCAGCTTGGACCACTTCTGACTTATTGCTGATAACTCTTCAATATACAGCTTCCTAATTACAGCAGGTCTCAAATATAATTAAACAAAGCCCTTGAGAAATAAGGAAATTAGAATGTGGCTGATGGTCCACTGGGAAATTCTGAGCAGAGGTTGAATTAGGATTTCCTCACTGTCATTCGTCATAACTCTGAAAAATAGGAATACATAATTAAAACTGCCGCTCATTTTCCTGATATTATTAAGCATGATTTTCCCCCAAAACAGCCTCCAGGAATATCCCTCCCTCACATGGCTATTAGCAGTAAGTCAGCTTGGACCACTTCTGACTTATTGCTGATAACTCTTCAATATACAGCTTCCTAATTACAGCAGGTCTCAAATATAATTAAACAAAGCCCTTGAGAAATAAGGAAATTAGAATGTGGCTGATGGTCCACTGGGAAATTCTGAGCAGAGGTTGAATTAGGATTTCCTCACTGTCATTCATTTAGATGGACAGGGATGTACAAATTATCCATTGTGATTTATAATAATGTCATTATATTTTTAAATATTTTGGGTGTGTACTTTAGGCTTGTTTGATGGTAATTATTACTTTTACACAACAAAAGTTCTGCACTGTGTGAGAGCTTTAGCAATATAGTGATATACCCGTCACATCACTACCAATTCCTCTTGCAAACAAGTTGGCACTGCACACTAGAGCCCTGAGTAAGTCATCTGCCAAGTTTGAAGCCTGTCAAGCTTCCTGTTGGAAAACTAATGTGATTAACAATCAGACATACTTTGCATTTATAGAAAAATTAGATAGTGTTTAAATTTCCTAACAAATATACAGCATGAAGTAAGAAAGTGTGAAACAGCTAGATTAGTCAGAAAAAAACAGATGTAGTATTACAGTTAGGAGTTATTTTGGCAGAAGCTGAATACGCTACCCATAAACATGTTGATATAAGTGAATAATTTCTTTAAAATAAAAATCGTTTTCGTAGCCTCAGAACTGGCCTTTTATATACGCTTTGGGCAAGAGCCTTTGCTTTATGGAGGCCATTTTGCAATGCCATGTTTCTACAGTAGCCTGACCAGTCAAACTATCCAGACCAAGAATTCTGCCATTTGAATTAGTGAAAAACAAACTTGATTGCTGCAAAGGCACATAACATTGTATCTTTTACTTCTATTCTGAAGGCTGCCACAGTGGAATGAAAATTACCAGCCACACTTTCAGGGATTATCTGGCAGAAATTGATCCTGCACAAACTTTCAGTTTTGGAGCAGTGTGGCAGCATTCGTTGGGGTCTCAAGTGAATTTAAGGTTTTTGTCACATGTCCATTATACATTACATTATACATATACATTAGAACACTGAGGATTATCATAAGAAATTATGATAATCCTCAGTGTTCTAATGTATCCAAATGAAGGAAGACCTTCAGATTTTTCTGTCACAAAGAGATGGAAATATATTTAGTCAACATGGCCACAGCCATTTTTCAAACACTAGTGGCAACACGAGCCACAGCCAATGCTTCTCTCAAGCATCTATTTTACACAGCTTGCTGCTATTTCTTAAGTAAAGTTAAACTATTTAAATTTAATTTCTAACATAGAAAAATTATGCAATTACCCTGACATGTGTAGATGTAAAAAGCATGGAAAACACTATTCTTCCTTTCATAATGAGAATAAGAAGAAGGAGAAGAAGAACAAGAGCAATTGGTATAGAAACCTACTATTAAACAGGCCACAGAGTAAAATTCTTAAGGGTTAGGGTTAGACGTGTCAATAAGCTGTGACATTCTGCTCTCTGTGGCCTCTGGAAAAATTAATGTAGATTTCACATTATTACTGCTGCATTTATGTTAAAAGAAGAGACTTCTCACTCTCCGAGCCTGATCACTTCTCATCTCACTCTCACGCTGCAGCACCATTTCACACACAAGTCTCAAAAACAATAGCAGAGAGAAATAAACAATGTGTGAGCCAATGTTGGCAACACTTGAAATCATAAAGGTAACAAGTCTTTTGGATTACGATCAAAAACAAGGGCAACCAGTCATACAGTGACAGCTTATAGAAGTCCACCACATACTGAGGAAGAGAGGTAATTTTAGCTGCCGAGCTCTTACTTAATCTGTCATCACTCCAGATTATATTTGCTATGTACATATGAATGCTAATGTTAGGCCTCATAAATTCAACCTGGGGGAAAAAAATTCAGAACTTCTTGGATATTTCAGAGTAGCTGATTTAGAAGCTGCAGCTAAACGATGGCACAAAAGGAATGGATTGCTAATATAAACAACTAGGGCTGGGTTTAAAATATTATATATTTTACATTTCATATCAATCTTCATTTGAAATATCTGCTATTGATTAATATGATCCTTAGATTGATTTTTTGATATATGCCATTTCCTGTATCGTAAATCTCACAAGCCTACCATGGTCAAGTCTCGTGTGGCCACAATATTATTGTGTGACCACAGGATAACAGACGAGTCCCGAGAGTTGTTCATTACTTTGCTTGTTCATTACTTTGCTATCTATGGAGGAGAACCACAAATACTTCCACACAAGGCTTTTCATTTGTGTTGGCGTCGTTAGCATTCATCCATGAAAACAGTTTAGTTTGTTTGGATTCTCCATTGTCAACGCAAAACAAATACTGTTATCTTCCTAAGATGAGCAAATAGGACATAGTTGAAGGGTAAGCTGCACTCACAGCACCCTCTGCTGGTCAACCTAGTAATTACATCAAATTATCTGATTCAACTCTAGGCTGTATTTTGAACTTAAAACAGGTTTTTAAGGTTCGAGTTTGAATTATCACCTATGACTATACTGTAGGGTCACGTTAAATAAATGTGTTATGTTAATTACTTTGTGGTCAATGTATACTTTACTAATGTGCCAAGTTAGAAAAAAACAAAATTCTGTACAATGTGCAGCATTAGTTCAGTGAAAACCTATTTGATAATGCAGCAAAATTAGTATGGAAGTGAGGTAGAGTATATCTAAAAGGAACCAATATTGCAGTGAATGGGACATTGAACTGAATCTGGATGAATGAGGAAATCAGTAGTGATGCCAAAATATAACACTATCTAACAGTGTTCACATTTCTTTTTATTTTATCTCACAGCATTTACAAATAATAATATAAATAAATAAAATAAAATAAATAAAAAGGTGCTTCTTGCAGCATTTAAGTTTCCAAAAAAATATTAAATTTTAACGCAGTACAGGGCTATGGCTGCACACTATACGGCTTCCAAGTGTTAGTAGGGTAAATAAACATCTATATAGGAGAATGGGACACAATTGGGAAACACATACAATTGCTCAGTCAACTGCTTACTGACAAACAACCACTTACAACCTCCTAATTTAAGACTCAAGACCTTTCTCGAAGGTCACAGTGCTGTTTTGACAAAATCACTTGATCTTTATGACAATATAGATCTTGTATATACACTTTATATACAAGGTCACACTCCTGACGTATTAGCATTTCTTTTTGTTATGCTGGCACAGAATAAAGTGATGACAGTGGCAATACAAATAGCACAAAGGATGATGGTAATTTAAAAATCTAATTTTTTGTTGTGTTCTGAAGGGTCAACAATTTTCAACAAACAATATTCCCTAAATAATATTTTCTTTCAACTGTTTGAAATCTGTCATGTGAAATGACACTTGAGACTTTTCTTCTCCGGTGGCAGCAACTTTTCAGCACTTTGGCAGATATATGCTGTTTTCATTATGAGTGGAAAATGCAAAGCGAGAGTGCAAATAGGGGAAAAAACACACTTTTTTTCATTTGTTCACTGTTATTTATCTGCTCTGCTGAGCTTGCATTGGGTTTCTCTGCAGTGATGGGTCTTCAAAGTCAGCCAGTCATGGAGATTTACATCAGGGAGCACTACAGCACAATCAGAAATGCTGCAAAACCGAGCCCAAAGCTTCAACAACTCACTCAACTGTGCTCTTTTTGTTTGCTGATGGAAGGGAGGGAAATGTTCTCATCATTTAAGATGTTTGTCAGTTCAAATGTAGGACTTAAAACATTTTAACACCAAAACACTGACTTGACAAGTGTTCATTCTAATGTATGTTAAATGAAATAATTAATTTATTATAATTTAGTATAATTTAAGCAACAAGAACAAAATTAACATTCCCTCAAAACTTTGATTTGCTACTAAATCTGCATGTTTTGACATGTTTAGATTAAATTAACTTTTCTTTTTCATTCTAAGCTATGACTGTTCAGGGTTTAAGTTTAAATTACCAAACTAAAACAATAATGTAACGATACAGTCAAAGTGTCTGTCGGAACTCACCTGGCGACGTAAAACATTTTGACCATGTTTGTGTGTCCATGTGAAGCAGACATTTCTGCCATTTAGTGACGATAATAAGGGTCATTTTTGGACGAATTTTCTTAAAAACAAAGGAATAAAAGCCTTCGATAGAAAAATAACACCGACAGAGACTCATGACTACCTGCAGAGTAAAGCTGTAAACACAGAGCAGCAGGTGCTTTTAATTTACAGACCGTTTAACCGGAAGTAATCCAAAACGGCCCAGATTTCGCCACATGAAGCTCACTGCTGCCCCCGCAGTTCAGAAGGTGAAATGACAACGCAGTAAACACTGATATTATCATCTTTACTACAGTGCTTTCTAGAGGGTTAAAGGTTTAGACAGTAAAAAGTAAAGCAGGGAATATTTTAAAGTCCAGTGTGTAACATTTAGGATGGTTTACTGGCAAAAAAACCTTGCATAAGTAAGTTTGTACTGAACACTCACCAGCCACTTTATTAGGAAAAAATGTTCAGCTGCTTGTTTACACGCATATCCAAGAATCTCAGAAGTAGAAAAACTGTTTCTTCACTCTCAACCTAAAAAGAGGTTGGATAACAGAACAAAAATATCCTTATTATATTATTCTGTAAGGTTTGCCTGTTCCCTGTTGTCACGTTTAAACAATATATCCAAATTCTCCTCCTAAATACTCAGAATTTGTTCTCAATATTTTTAATGCAGACTCCAACTAAATTGTAGGGATTGGAATCACCAGAGATACTACAATACAATATTATCACGATACATAAGTCGCAATGCGATATTGTTACAATATCGCAAAATACTGAGTATTTGCGAACTCATATATTGAGATATACTCATGCGACAGTGAGAGTGAGCACTTGGCACCATCTAGTGGAGTGAAACATTGATTGCTTATTTTTCCACAAAAGTTTGTTTATTTGTAACATAAGTTTAAAAAAGTTATATAAGACTTTTTGTCTGAAAAAGCGATAAAATATTGCCAAATATTGTGATATTTTGCTGTATTAATTCCACCCTACCCACCCTTACTAGACTGATCAGTGCCATGTATGATGAATTCACAGAATTTGCTCATAATGTGGCTTTTGATTTGTTTATCAGAAGTCTACACATAGCACAGTATGTGTGGCCTTCGTCATCTTTTGACTCTCCTCCGACTGGTCAATAATAGAAAAAATTACTTTCTTTCTGGACTCACAAAATTAAAGGCATTGGATTGCAGAGCCCGGTTCAGCTAACACCGATTCGGTGGCTGCTCTGCATTCTGCTGTATAAACCAATGATTCTCAGCAGAGCCTTGTTAGAAATTATTCAAAATTTTCCATTAGGGCACTGGAGGGGAACTATAAGTCAGCAAATAAACTGCCATTCTTCTTTCCCCCACCTCTCAACATTACGCTTCAGCTGACACATCCCTGACCCCCTGAGGGCAGAACCCTTTAAGCACGCTCAGCAGTATTCCTGTGTACAGATCAATTTGGTTGGAGTACTACAGTTCCTCTCTGAGATATCTGAAGACAGTGGAGCATCTGGTGCACGCTTGCAGCCCCAGCAGCTTCCCTGCCGCAGCATGACTTATTTGGTAGAGTTATCATGCCACTAACATGCAAACATCCCCAACAGCAGCGTACAGTGATAAAGGACTCCGTCATGTTCAAAGAACATCCAAAACTACAGGTGAAAGGCTCCCCCCCCCCCCCAAGGGTAGTGCAACCTGTTTGGTCCTTATTCTCCCCTTAAAAATGCTGTAAAATGCCATGAAAATCTCTCAAATGGAACAGTTCTTCTCAAAAAAAGGAAGAGAGGGATGAATCTGAATCATACATACAAACATGAGTTTCTTATATAGTGGGCCAGTCATGTTATTCATGCCTGTATGAGTCATTTTCACAAATTCCTTACATTCTATATGACGTCAATGTTATTATTTTGGTGCCTAAAGAAAACATCAGCTGTATCTCTGGTCCAGGCATTTATGGCGTGCATAGAAATGAAATGTTTGAAAGGAACCATGCAGTGAGCAGTTTGCATGAGTTGGAGAAAGAGAAAAAAATAAAAGCCCTTCATTACAGTTTTACTTTCTCTAGTGCTTGTGGAAGAGTAGAAAACTCTTACGACTTAAACGGGCCATACTGTGCTGTATTTCTTTCTGCAAGACTTGCAGTCAGTGAGTCAGTTAATAAATGGAAAGTGGGTTCATCAAAAGGGGCAGCACTTGCCTCGAGGTTAGAGGAGTTGGCTGGTGAAAGTGAGGATCTATCTAGCTCAGAGAAATACAGTGTTTGAAGGGGCAACAACCTTCCAACCCCCAACCACCTTCCCGAAATACTGCTGAGATTCCCCTCAGGTAAACCCGCCAGTATCTTCTGTAGAACTACAAAGTGGTCAGCAGCAAAAGGGGGTATGAAAAATCAATAATCTGATATTGGACTTGTTTAATAACATTTTTTATTTCACAAATTTAACATGTCCAAACACAGGCTTCATAACATGATGCTATAAACGGAAGCAGGTGCAATATATAGGCAATAAACCAAAAGAATTAAAATTGAACCATGTACTGGCTGTAAATCTTTTTACATCTTTTTATGGGATCTCAGTTTTTATTCACCTTTTAAGAAGGAAGGCATAAAGCATTTCCCTTGCTCACTCACAGCAATGATGCCAAAAAATACCCTTCCAGAGCGTGTGAATCAAAGCTGCTGATTACACCACTGATAACAGAGCTGTGGCACTTCATTCATTAATGAAGATGCAAATTAAGATAAACATAATAATGTTAATTTCCAGAACAAATGCCAGCATCTCAACAAAATAAATCACTCACATCCCAACATTCCGTTATTCTTTTAAGCACACAGGATTAAGTTTTTGGAGCTAATGTTAATAAAAACATAATGACACATTATATTCATTTGTTTACTATTTTGTTATAAGACAGGAAGGGTCACATATTAAATATAGGCTTTATCACCAATTAATGTGATTTTAATTAATACATTTTACATACAAGAACAAAACTCACTTTTTTTTAAAAGTTTTTTATTATTTAATTTCGCATAAACTGAAGATAAAATAATCATTCTTATTCTATTTACAATCACCTTATTATAAGATTTTTTCATTTTCATTTTTCATTTGGACCACCATGTTTTTTAACAATAGCCCACAATGGACAGACTTAACATCTTTTGAGTGAAGGATATTTAGCTGCAGCATGCAACATTACTAGTAAATGTTGCAAATTTTACATACTGTGCCCTTAATTTGTCTTACATTAACATATTTTCCCTCAGAACTGTTTCATGGTTCAAACAATTGAAGCTCAAAGTTCACTGGAACTTTCTCCTGTATCACATCCCTTCTATCAGCTTTGATGTTGATGCTTTCTCCCCCACAGTTGAGGAATGTTGAATATGGTTAAAAGCTCCAGAAAAGGCCAGCACTGACAAGGACTTGTCAAACTATTTCTAAGGTCATAAATTAACTTTGATGCAAAATAAATAAATAAATAAAAGATCTGTCTAAAGGTCACCTTTAGCAGTGACAGATATTGCTTTTCTGCTTTCCAGTTTTGTGCTTTATCACTGCGTTTTATTGCTGCGCTGTAAAGCATAAATACAGCTACCGCCTTCTTTGTTTTTTGGCAACAACTTGGCAGCTACATAATCACTGTTGTAGAATTTTAATGCCGCACTGCCAGGGATCACTTGTCTATTAAATTTTCCAGGCGACGCTCCTGCATCTTTCTCCTCTGACGTTTTGTTGATGAGGCTGAAACTTCTCCTGCCTGTATACAGTCTCAGCTGCTCAGATAATGTGACTGTCTCTGATTTGTGAAAACTGCCCTGTCCTTCGGTTTATTCCAGACTGTTCCAGCAGCTGGAAAGATAAACACATTACCGTCAACGTGCCAGAGGGTTTCCTTGGGAAACAAACAAAAAATATCTTCAAACCAGGTGATTAGAGGCTTAAGTGTGAAAGCTGTCATGATTGGGATATTCTTAGATTATTCCATTACACTGGTTTGGAATAATTATGAAACATTTCCATTTCCTGGGAAAACAATTAGTGTTCAACTAATAATCTGTTATTTAGATAAGAAGATTATGTTCTTTGGTTTATTTTAACAAATAGTCACAGACTCTGTGGAACACCAGAACATAAGGACTATTATTAGGTTTTTGTGGTGCCTGGCTGCTCAGCTGCCCTTCTGAGGCAATGGCTTTCTGTAGAATCTCAGGGTGATTTTACCGTTTTCCCCCAGTTCTGACAATTAAAGCTGAAATTGACAACATTTGGGCTTAAAGCTGGAGTGTCTATTAAATTCAAGCCATTGCCAAATTACTTCACACAATGCTTATTTAATCTATCAGCTCCACTTGACTCTCTCTCTCTCTGTATTTTGAATCTGTTTTGCCTGCCAACACTCACGTGCTCCAGACAGGCATTGATTTGCTTTGCATCAAGAATGACGGAGCCAAGGAGAAAACACAATAGCAACTAGTGGTGTGATGAGATCTCGTGGTGAGATTAAAACATGATGAGGTTTCTTGTACTGAAGTCATTCATGTAGCACCAGGTACTGTAGATGTACTGTTATAAGGTCAAGAGAAAAGCCAGTCTGTTGAGTTTGAGGCAAAACTGAGGCAAACATCATTTAGACGCCCTGTGTGGAGGGTTTTTGCCTTGTAAGATCCGGCCTGCCAACCCAGAGTCCTCAGATTCAGGAAATTTTGCGAGGCCTTGGTTCTTGCGAGAAACACATACTGCTTTATAGCACTACACACAGGCTGCATCAGGCTCCAAGGCTCCATGGCCTGTGTTCACTGGCTCCATTGAAAACAAATACACATGGCCAGGAGAAGGGAAGGAAGGGGGGAGCATCAGCAGTGAGTTTTTATGACAGTGAAGATAAAGTGGTAGACAACGGATGGATATTTATGGTGGTGTTGCAACAAATATGTGCTCCGAAGGCAGAAAATCAACCAGACGTAACTGCTTTATTTTCACCGGATACTTTTACACAGTTATAACACACCACAACACCAGCTCTGAGGAAAATAACCTGCCCTGTCCTACTGGCATTTTGATACTGCTGCGAGTTTAAAACAGTCACTGAAGGAAAAACTGCTTGGAGACAAAAAAGCTCTCTATTACCCCTTTAATGTGTAAGTAACAGTACAAAAATCCTTGAAAAATATATTTGTACATCTTGTACTTCAAAGAATCCATCTGGTAGCTGAACTTTTGGAGAGTAGAACTTTTGGAGCGTGATGCCTGTGTGCAGGAACTTTAATACTTAACTGACACCGAATCATTCGAATCAATTCATTCATGTCAGGCCTTGGTTTTTTTTTTTTTTTTATTATTGATTTCCGTTTCTAACATAGCACAACTCATCAGTGATCCCCCCTCTCGCTGAACATTGTGGCACCATGAGCAGTCTTGTCATGTACCTAGAATACCTGACAAAACACTTATTTTGTAATCACCAGCCATTCGTCCAGAATGACACGGTGACAGATGTTTGGGTGAGAGCATGTGCAGTATCGTTCTGAAGCGAGAGATCTTTCTCTGCAGATCCCCAGCTGTGCTGGCAGCTGTATCTGCTGACAGATAGCATAGATACTGCATCGTGTGCAGCCTCTAATTTTCCTGCCATGATATACATTTCCACTCACCATATTTAACTCGTGTTAGAATGCAAGCAAGCTCACACGTGACCTTTAGTTCATGCTGCTGTCTTCCCAATAATTAGAATATGTAAAGATTATGACAGATTGTGACTTGAGAAGTGGAGTTAAATACCAAAAATTAAGTGTCACTCTTCGCCTACTTTTTTGTTAGTTTATGTGCAGCTTGCGTAGTTAGCTTGTGCTTCAAAATGCAAAACGCACATCTGTTTGGGTTGCTAGAAACCTGCCAGTGCAAAATTACACCCTTTGTAAAGCAAAGCCCTTGCTTTTAAAATACATATAAAAGTCTTATTCTAAGGCAACAAAAACCAAGCAATTATACAAGCATACTTATGGGTAACATATTCATTTACTGCCAAAAAAAAAGTAATTATCGGTAACAAATGAACAACTCCTCCAACCTAAATGACAACAGGAGTGAATCTTGGAATAGCATCCCTAAGGTAAACATGTTCTTTGTTGTCATAGTTACAAGAATAATGGTTAAAAGAAATGTCTATTAATTTTTAAATAGGAAACAAATGCCTGTCTCCTGGGTCACGGTCACATGTTGAGTGGTTTGAGTCAGTTTGTTGTTTGGTACCACCTGATTTGTTTTCTCACTTCTGTCATCGTGACTGCTGTGGAGGTCACCTAACAAATCTGTTATTGTAATAACAGCCTGTTGGTCAGACAAAAGAAATGCTAATAAAATTGTAACACTTCATTAATTCTATCCTGGTTTGTGCCATTCACAGCAAGATAATGAGCAGAAGTGGTTAGAATTTAGGAATAATGTGAAAAAGGGGCTCTTTCTTTCTTACTTACTTTCTTTCATCTCACCTCAGGAGAGGACATTTCAGAAAGGTTTTTTTTTTTTGTGGAGCTCATTTGAAGTCCAAATACAGTCTAAATCTGAACAGGCCTTGAAATGCTGCGGCTCAAACCTTAGACACGTCCTCAATCATCTCTCAGATATTCTGGATCATAAGCAAATAAGAGGCACTTGAGCTGCCCCAATGTTCTCTTGTGATCACCATAACATTTCAAAAAATGACCTGTAAAACCGACTGTCTAAATCATGAAGCTAATTAATTCCCTTGTTTTTATATACATATTTAATATTGCTGTCTTCATAGAAGTGTTAAATATCAGCTCCGTACTGCTTTGTCAAGATTATTTATAAGGATCAAACAATGTGCAATTTTACTATGAAATAAAAGATGATAGACACCATAATAATGTAGCACGGGGTGTCAGACTTTTTCTGAACTTAGA
>JAFBJR010000058.1:7407945-7438197 GCA_016785285.1 Brachirus orientalis
ATTAATGTGCACACAGGAAATAAAAAAAGTAATCCAGACAGAATAAAAGTTACTTCTTTCTCCAAGTTGGGAAAGTGATAGAAGAGGGAAATAAATGGTTTTGGGAGGCAGCTAAAGTTTTTCACAGTCGAGCAGCAGGAGCTGTTTGGGCTCG
Source organism: Brachirus orientalis (assembly GCA_016785285.1). Lineage (NCBI taxonomy): Eukaryota > Metazoa > Chordata > Actinopteri > Pleuronectiformes > Soleidae > Brachirus > Brachirus orientalis. Next base: position 7,408,100 of record JAFBJR010000058.1, read on the forward strand.
CTACGAGGTGGCCATTCGTCATTTTGGATCTTTACTTAAACTTGATGGTTTCATGTGAGAAAAAGTGGCCTTGCACGAATAGGTTGAAAAGTATTCTTATGTTCAAGGTGCATCCTCGCCAGTTCTGACCTGAAATTTGATCTCAGTGTCATTTTACACTGAGAGAATTTCATTCTCAACAGCAGAGGTACAACAGTGACACTACTGTAGAAGCATTAAATGGAAAACAGATAGCAGGCAACAGGCTTGATGGATGCAAGCCAGTGAATCTAAAATTTACACAGGATACACTGAAGTTTCTCCTTAAAAACTGCTCAACCGTTACCTTGAGCAGAGCTGCTTAAGAAAGCGAAAAAATATCCACCTGATTCCTATAGTCCATGATACCTTGTGTGAATTATGGGAACCAGCATTTTCCATAGTAACAGGACACTAATCACCAACAGCGACTGTGAAATTTAACATGTGGGAGCATTTATCTGTTACACTTCCAACATCATGATTTAATCATTCACTACCTTCTTCTACGCACTGCAATCTGCAGTGTGAAAGTAACACTAAATGTGACAAAGTAACACCAGTTCTTATTAGGACAAGATACAGGATTTGTGTGATACGGGATTAAGGTTTGTGTTCATTTTAACCCACGTAGTGGGAACATAACATTAAAAGTTAAATATTAAGAGTTTAACTGACTTTCAGTGTTGCAAAAAAACTACAAGACTGCTTTACTGTGTATAATGTGATGCAGCAGTGACTGTTTTTCCCAAATAATTTATGTAAAGAATTAAGTTTACTCTTTACACTCGCTACTGACAGTGAAGCTCCCACCAATCTGAAAAGCTCCGAGGTGTATCAGTATTTACACAGCAATAAGGTCGGTGGGTACACAATCTTATTTATTTAAAGGCAGAGATAGAGCCAAGCCAGAGCCTTAGTGTCCCACATCACCAGGCGTGGGTATTAATTTCAACATCAGGTGATTTACAAACTGCAGGATGCTCATGCAGCTGCCACCGCCTCCTCTGTGTTTTGACACTGGAAAGAACTAGTTTACAGCTGCTTCTGCTCCAAAAGTCCCACCCATTATCGTTTCTCCCGTAACCCATCCGGGAATAAGGGGAATACGGTGAAATAAGAAAACAAATACTGGTGTAGCTGATACAACACAGGTCAGTGTAATCGGTACAGGTGACTGTAAACTGCAGGAAGTACAGGCAGACAGAAACAATACAAAAGCCCACAAAATACACAGGGGGAAAAGCGAATCACAAAATATGACACCATTAAATTATATAATAATACACATAAAACTAATGAAATCAGCATAATGAAAGCCAGAACACGACCTGAAAGCCCAAATAAATCAAAGCACACAAAGTCTTTGCTCGAATTTTGAGGTTCTTTCGGTATTTGTGGACAGTTCTGCAGCTCACAGGGTTATTTATCTGTAAAATAAACTGCTGAACTGGTCAACTGCTCTACTGCTCTACAGTGGTCTACTGTTTACAAGCTGCTGTACTTTTTAATTACAATACTGCAGTTGTTTTTATTCATTTGGTGTTCTTAGGTTGGTTTTTACTCATTTTATTAAATAAGGCTATCATATTTCATTCCTCGTGTTCCATACATATTTCATACATGTTGAATGAATAATAAAGCTCCTTGATCCATGAGCAGGTCAATGAGATCTGTCAGGATTGCTACTGTGCATCCACAAATTGTGATTAAGATGATTTTCATACTTTCCTCCAGTGCTTTAATCTGAAATATAGTATTTTTCATCAACACCTTTTCATCTCAACTTTCATTGCATTTACCACCTTACTCACACCTTCGGTGTTTCAGGTTAAAATTGACCATTATAAATAAATGGGTAAAAATATATTATGCTCACTCAACAGATAGAAAACTGTCTCCTTCTGACACATTCATTTAAAAAAGTAAACTTCAGCTCCAGTGTTGTCTTTCAATGAGAAAATGGTGAATAGCCTTCTCTTTTGCAAAATATAAAACATGCATTTTTTTCATTGTATGTCCCAAATTTCTCCAATACCTCCTCTTCCATTCCTTGACATCACCGTGTCATGGGCTAATTGTGTGCCCTCCATATCACCTTTATTCTTAAAATCCCTGAGGAATGCATCTCCAGCCCAGGAAAAAGTCTACTTTAAAATGTGTTTTTTTCTGTGTGTGTTTGTTTTGCAGAAATTGAACTGATATAATAAAATGCCGTTGTTGCAGCCTTAGCCTCTGACTGATGTGCTGCTAACTGACCCTTCAGTTCCGACACTATTCTAAGAGTATAAAACTAAAACCTTAGCCAAAAGCATTTTTAAAATACCGGTTACAATTAAGTCAAACTGTCCAGGAAATTAGGCAGTGGATACCAGAATAATTTTTCACTGACATTCCATTTATATAAAACTCCTTCCTTACCATTTTTCTCACACTGCTGCTGCTGGCAATGCTTTACTAGATCTAGACCAGAGTATAACAGGCTCCAAAAGTTTAACATGTTTCTCAATGTCTTGCTCATTGTGTGAGATTGTCCTATTTTGGCTTAGTATGTTGCTTGGCCAATACTTGGAGCGTCCAAAGGTAGTAGCCATCAATGCCAAGTCTAAGTATTTCCATTTGTGGCAATAAATGGCTTGATAACAACTAAATTTTGCTGATTTGCAAAGACGCTTGTTGAAAACCCTTGTTTCCTCTTGATTTGCAGATACCATCTGCTTTTCTCCCAAGTTGAAACAAGGTAACTCAAGCATACAAAAACATTTTATTTCATTACATGACATGTATTTGATTGTTAAATGATATTTTAGCCTGTAGGTTGCAGTATGTATAACAGATTGTCGTTGCAATGCTGAAATGCTTCCTCATTATCCACTGTTTAGATGCATTTAACCCCCCTTGCTCCACTCAGGCTGATCAGTGGCCATACAAGAATAACCATGCTAGTTCAGGGCACCTGTGGGGTGTGAGTGTGTGTTATGAAGTGTGACATTACTTTGGTGCTCAGTCAACCCTTTCTGCATGAGTACAGGTTTTTTAAATATTGTTTACCACTAAGAGTCTTACATCAGAGACATGGGGAGCAAATTAGCAGATGTAATTAAACACATTTGCCTGTTGTTTTATGTGTTGCTTTCATTTTCAGATCAATTTCAAATCGGCCTCCAGTGTGGCACAGAGTGAGCAGTTACTCTCCATAATGACAGCAGTATTTCTTACTTGGCCTGATCTCAACTGGCAACTGAACTAATAATTTTCAAATAAAATGGACAAGTGGAGTATCAACAGGTGCTGATTGTTTATCATATCATACCATGTGCTTTTTTCCAAGATCAACACCGATGTTTACCTTTTATGTAAGAGAAGAATTATTGTTTTACCCTCTATATAAAAGGTGAATCACCCAAATCTGGCAAATTCATTGATCAAATTCAATTTCTCTGAACACACAACATACTGAACCCTGAAGAAGGTGGACAGAAAAGCACCCAGGTGCCATTCCTGTGACTTTATTAGATGTCCTTCTGTACTTTATTAAGTAAGGTACAGAAAAGAAAAGAAAAGAAAAGAAAACCAGGGAACCATGTCTCAGTGTTCTCAATCATATTTCAGTCTCTAAATATACCAGATTCAGAGTTCACTGGCTCATTAAATAATTAGTGTATATTTCTTGGGATTTGTGAACCTTCAGTTTTATCAGACTGTAAAGAACACATTTCTGTCCACATCCCTCTTTCAGCTGGGAAACCACCGCTCCGATATCCAGACTCATTAGAGAGGATGCACAACTCCAAATGCCAGGCGGATAACAGATAAAGAAGGAGATTGTCCCAAGTGTAAATTTGTTGGCTGCATATTGTTATAGCATAATTCATTATCCCCCATCATTTTATTCAAACCTGTTATCTGTTTCACTGAGATATCAACCCAAATCCATGAAATGTGATTACATTAAGCTTTAAACTGCTGTCCTGACTGCGGGTATAAACCTGCCTCTGGACTCTCATTTCAGGTGGTACTCTCTTCTCCTTACACCTCCACTGCGTTTTGCATTTTCAAAAGCCTCTTCACCTCAGGGAAAGAGACAAACCTCTGAGCTTGATGTTGAATCGAATTCAACACATGAAGAATAGGCTGGGCCAGAAGGTCACTGGTTCAACTCCCAGTCGACTGAGGGCCTTTCTGTGTAGCATGTTCTCCCTGTGCAGGTACAGGTACTTAACCTCTCAGTCCAAAAACATGCAGAGGTTCACTGTTCACGCTGAATTGAGCGAATGGTTGTTTGCCATTGTACATTTGCCCTAATATGGACTGGTGACCTGTCCGGTGCTTTTCCCCTGTGAGCCTCACGTGGAGGATAAAGCAGTAGATAATAAACATTAATTCGACTTAACCTGTCATGGGATATCTGGATAAGCTGTATTATGAAGCTTATTATGAACATTGTCACTCGTCATCATGTGGAAGAGAATCATAAACTAAGAATAAAGTTGTCATTGTGCTGAACGTGACAAAATCTTAATGAAATTAAATCAACATGAATCTTGCAAAGATGCTAATTTCTTCTTGTTGGCATCAGTTGCTTGAGTTGAGATATTTGATCTTGTGCAGAACAAAAATGGTGTCTCACTTGAGTCCAGCTGTTGGTCACACATCATTGTAAACATACTCATTTAGCCCTAGAGTAGCAGTCCCCAGCTGTGTTATTCTAAATAAGCAAGTGCCATGTGTAAACACCAACGATCCGGCAACCTCAGCATCGCGCCCTGAAAAATTGCTTTGCGTTTGGTGTGAACGCACAATTTGGACTTTGTCTTATCAACTTCTTTTTGTCCTTGACGAAAATGAATACCTGCAGCACTGTTCACATCGCGCAGACATACCAAATGTGTAAACACAAAGATGACGGCTTGTCAGCACACAACGCCAATCGGTAATGACAACATTCAGTCACTGCAGCTTACAGTTTATGCTCACTGTGGCTGCAGGGGATCCTCATATGTAACTTTAATAGACAGTATAAAATCTATAAAAATATCTGCTGCTTTTTATTGTCTCTTTTGTTACTGTAAACAAACTTGTTCGTGTCAGTAGTTTGGCTGTTGACAGGTTTTGATTAATGATCATGAATGTAACCTGCTCTGGAGCATGTTAGCAATTTAACATAAGGTTTATTTTTAAGAGTTCAGTGTGTTAGAAGTGGTGACATTTAACGGAGAAAGTGCAGATGATTCATGCGCTCACCCAAACACGCCATGGTCCAAATTGTGGCTCAGCTTCCTCTGGTGGTACAGAAATACTGTTCTACTGTACATACCAGAGTATGTGATCAGAGTGGCGCTGACTTTTTGACCAGAGTAGGTACACAGTGAAATAAATAACAAAATAATAATAATAATTAGAGTCACCTTATCTCTCACTCCATCTTAATCTAATTTCACTATACCAGTGTCTGCAGTATATGTGAGGAAGAGGAGGATGATGAGAGAGCAGATTATCTTATTGGGAATAAATCTGCCCCCTGTGAAAAGTCTGTAGCTGACTTTGCTCGGCCTATTTACACCACTGTATTTTGACATTGGAGGTAATGTTGTTACTCTGAGAGCTCAATATTTTCTCAGGTGGAATTAAAAAATAAAAAAGTTTGAGAACCACTGCATTAGAGAACTATTGTCAGAATGGATGTTGCTGTAGAAACATGGTGGTACAAGATGACAGCCTCCATAAAGAAAGGCCCTTGCCAAGGCTTATTCTAAGGCTACAAATACCCAAACTATTTTTAAGCTGCCAACAAACTCCAGTAAGAAAAAGGACTGAAATTCCAGGTTTATACCTAAAATTATACTGATAATGTGAATTAAATTCTGACTGCATGCCACCAAAAATGACTGTGCTGGTTTTAAAGAAACACAAACATTTCTTCCCCCATAACAGAAGGACAGTGTGCAGTCATACTGGTCTAACTATACCAGAGTGACTCCCACTAAATCTGGTGCCCTGTAGTTAAATTTTACCACTAAAGGAAAACTCACAAATACTTACAGCATATTTATTGGGTCACCTGTGTATGTGTGCATGCTTAGATTATACTTATATGGTGCTTTTGCTCTATATTTATACCCACATGACCGCCACTCATCCCTTGTTATACCCAGACACCTGTAATTAAGTTTTGATATCACACAAACACATAACATATACTTTTTTTGTAATAGTTAGGATGGGAAATGCGGATGAGGAAAAAGTTATTTTTTCTATCCAGGTCGTGAATGCAAAACCCTAGAGCTGAATAACTTTGAAAATTAATCTGCTATAAATCCTGTCAGGCGGTGCAAATCTGGGCAAAGTTACTTTTGAAATCAAACACGAAATTTCAATGATCCAGACACTCCAGAAGCAGAAAAAGGCGGGTATTTGCACTTAGAGCACACCAGTGTCTCACATAATTATGGCTTGACTTTTATACTGTACATGGGAAATAAAAAGACTTCTGTTCGAATCATAAAGATGTCAACTACTACTGTACGTGAAAACACAGAGAGGAGAAGCATTAAGAAAGTGATGAGGTTAACCAGAGTTCAGCTGGTCAATCACTGAAATGTTAATGAGCCACTGATGTGTTTCCAAGTTAGCAGACTGCTTTGTTCTCAGCAGGACTGTGGATGTTTTTGTTATGGACTCTGGGCTTCCAGTGATCATGGAAAGTGCCTGAGGGATCCTGCAGAGAGGCAAAAATGACTTTGTGAACTCACAAACAGGAAGTGTCTTAGTCCATTTTTCATTTTCACCTTTGTGAGTGTGTTTAGGAGAATCTGTGAAAGTTCTGTGTAGTTTTTGGCTTTTTATACATAGAACTGATGTTTTGGAAGAGCCCCAGGATGAAAAAAATCATAAAAAACAGTACCAACTTCTTCTTGTGTTTGGAGTCTGAACCCCTCATCGTCTTCTCGATTTTTATTACAGTGCCACACTCAGGCCTGGTTTATGTACTACAGCATTAAGCGTCATTTTGGGGGGGTTTCATGTGCTTGAAGGCAATTCTTGAAACAAAGCCTTGTTTATGGAAAAGCTTTTCAAGAATGACAACAAAATAGATTTTGTTGTCACTGTTGTCAGCGATGTTTTTCCCATTTCATTTGAAGCCATTTTGCACATTTCTTCATATTAATTTTTCTTTCATCCTGTTTATATATGGTTTGAAATATATGATTAAATGAATGGCATAATCTGTAACCCGATGGCCTCAATTAGGACAGGATAGAATAGTTTTAAAAGGGGACAAACATCTAGAAAATGAGGTTGAATCAGACCTGATCACTGCTCACAGAAAAATTATTGATTTTATTTTTTAAGTAAAGTCACAGTGCACCTTTTATTTTGATATATATAAATATATTTCCTTAGGTAATTTAGATCATGGTAAGAGCGTGTAGTTTTGTATTTTTGCACTGTGTTTAATGCTCATCAAGATATTGAATTAATGTGTTGAGCCAAAGCAGAAAACCAGTTTCCTGAAAGTGCTCTTAAAATTGTAAATTTGAATGTGAGTTATACAATTCCTTCACAAATGGGCAAACACTGACAATGTGACTGAAATGACCCACAACCCTGACTAAATGGACCTTGTAATGAAACTGCTTTGTTGAAAACATTAACACGTTACTGTTATTGTATGGTTTTGCTTTGAAAATTCTGATACAAACATGCTTAAACATTATTCAGCCTGGGTTTTATTGCTTTCTGCTGTTCTACTGCTTTTGTTACTATTTGTTTTACTGTTTTATTTTTGTATTGTTTTTATTTTATTTTATTGCTTTATTCAAAGGGAAGCAATTGTTTTGAAAAGTGCTGTATGAATACATTTATTATTAACATTATTACAAGTGACATTATTTTTTTTTTCTTTCTGGCAAAATGTTGGTATTCTCCTTGATATTTAATCAAATTAATGCTAATAAATGTAACTTGTTTGATCTTGCAGGGAAATCTCAGGTTTAGAGGCTGCAAACTCTTGTAAAGAGGCTCTGGGCTTTCTTAAAATATATCACATGTCTTTGATCCACCCAGGCAGTCATCTATGAAATGCCAGACAGCACACTGTGACCAGACCCTTCCTGCCAGTTCATACTTCATAAAAATGTGAGCTAATTCATCCTCAGAGAACGCGTTTGCATTATTCATCACTGCTCAGAATAACCACCCAGCGAGAAATTGAAGTGATTCTAATAAATCTTTTGTCATGCACAGGATTTCTGTGTAACTTGGCACGACATCTGAGAATTATAAACAGGCTCAGATTATTCCAAAAGCCACAATTAGTAGAAATTGAGACCAAGAGTGAGAACCAGAGGACAAGCAGCCGTAATCCTGCACAGTGGAAGATGTGCCGTGACTCCAGAAGTTCTGTGTGACAAAGGTTTGACAACTGGGACTATATGGTCTGCATTACAGTCATTTACGGTTCCAGGCTTCTCCACATACAAGGCAGCAGCAGCAGCAAAGACCTTGACTTTTATTTTATAGGTATTTAATTTATAGGCCATTTTAAATGTCATGAAGCAGAGGCTATCATTACAACTCCGCAGGATCAACCAGACAGAGGCACGTGGCTAACAATCATTACAACATCAGACCGACCTGATCGACTGCACTGTTTATGAGAGCAGTTCCATCACACAGCGGCCACAGTGAACAGTGAAGTGTGAAGTGTGGAGCCATTAAAATGCACAGCACGGCCACATCACCCCAACGCTCTCCTCCCAAATGTGTCGTACACTACGAACAAACAGCACACAACAGTGTTGTTATCTCAAAGACAGACTGTTTTGTCTCCTGTCCAGTCCTGGTCAGAACTCTGCTAACACGCGGACCCACACAGACATATTTTACAGCGCCTCGAGCCACACGTGCCATCGGTGCATTGACAGGATTAACCCAGAATCCTAGAGCCTGTTGACCTTCCCCCCCTAAGGTTTGAGAAACTTTTCTTAAGGTTGAGGGTTGGGAGGGAGCAGCCTCAACATTTCACCCAGACTTGCATGGAAAAGGAGCCACACAAGTCTCGTTCTGCTGTTCTCTGTGAAAGGGGTTATGACATTAACAATTTAACAATTGACTTAGAGTTAGATCCACACGCTGGAGTGGAGGAAGCTATGCTTTAGAAAAACCAGACCAAAGTCACAGGAGTCACAGCCTCATATTCACGAAGCAAAAGAAAAATCATGTACTGTAGTGAAAATGTCAGCAGTTTTAACCTCACTGCACACAGAGCTTATTTTAACTCGGTTTAAGTAAAATTAACACATTTTACACTACTGTAGATAACCAGAGGCCGGATTCAAAAGTCAAATTTTATTTTCTGCCTGCAGGTTTATGGGCTGTAGTCTGTAAGTTCTAAATAAAAAAGTACATTCAAACCATTGTCAAACAAGTTCACTCAGTGCTGATTAAGCTTATCAGTCCAACACGACTCTCTGTGTGTCTCAGATTTGCTGAGTATCGATGTCCTTTCACCCGGTGACGGTGAAGTGATTTGTTTTATATTAAGAAACGCAGAGGGAACAATAACATTGAGCTTGATTATGACTGAAAACAGAATGTAGCATCCAGAGAAAGTTTGAGAACTTATTTCCAGTGGTTTGATGGGATAAATGCTTCTTCATGGGCCCACGGTTGGTGTAGTGGTTAGGTCCAGGGTTCAAGAGGTTCCTTCTGCAAGGAGTTTGTATGTTCTCCCTGTGTGTGCGTAGGTTCTCCAGCTTCCTCCCGCAGTCCAAAAACATGCAGATTTGGGGATCAGGCCAATTGGACACTCTGAATTGCCCATGAATGTGGGCATGTGAGAGTGAATGGTTGTTTGTCTCTATGTGGCCCTGCGATCCTGGCGACCTGTCCTCAGTTGATAAAGCGATCGAAAATGAGTGAAAGTGAAATGCTTCTTCACCCCACCCGCCCCAGCACCGCTGGTGTATACACACAACCCCCTCCTTAGTCATGTCATATTTTCAGATGAATGACACAGCATACAAATAATGTTGCTTCATTTTTGTTCACAAAGACCAAACAGAGGCAGAATAATAAAAAAAAAAATCACTGCACATTTAGGCATGTGCTGGTCATTTAATTTACAACACAACTTGTTCCTTTTTTGGCTTGCTTGTAAACCTTCCAGCAACAGTGAGGTCCTGTAGAGCAGAATGGCAACATGCACAACGGAGGAAACATCCTCAAACAAACCTCCCATTTGCTGGGGGATATAAGGATGTCAGGAGATAGTGTCTCCTACACATGGCAGAAGCATAACATATCTCAGTGTGTGTGGGTCTGTTGCTCATAAAGAAGAAGAGAAACAACAAAGCCAGACGCAGAGACACACAGATGGGAGTTGGCAGCAGTTAAAGATTTTTACTTAGGGATGGGAGATAGAAAAGGGAAAAACAACATAAAAATTGTTATTGCTGAGGAAGGTTGGGGCTCACTATAGTGAGAGCAGAAAACACGATTAGGCTTATCAAATATATGAACGGCAAACATTTAAAAACAAGATTCTTGCTGTAAGAAGATCTATGGTGTCTTCCGACTTGGACATTGTTTGTATAAAAAAATGCAAGAGATATTGTTAGAAATCTTTACAACACTACAAAAACTCCACAGAATTGTTATCATATTTTCCATACCTGTATTTATTCTTGATGTAAGCAGCTCTTGTTCTGTGACACTAACAATTACCATTCAAAACACACCAAAAACGTCCAAACAACAGGCACATATTGAATGGGTTCTGCACTTATTTTGTTACAACATACAAACATGAGTGAAAATCAACATTCGGATTCAGTAAAGTGAGATAAGAGGAAAAAGTACCTTATGAAAAGTACAGCTGGGCCCATTTTAAAAGTGCATTTCTGTCCACATTTGATCCACTCAGGCTATAATGGGCAACTCCCAAGTGTGAACATATGCAGTGAAACTGTGAGTCTAAAACAACAAATCTTCGTGGGAGGAACTCAGTGTCAAAACTGCTGGTTTCTGTGTTAGACAGTGAGAGAAGTCTGTAAATGTTTGGTTTTTAAAAATGACATATTCACTCTGCGAGAAGATCAATATACTCTGTCCTGACTGTTCTTAAAATTTAAGCCTAAAATCCAGCCGGTCCCCTAGAAAAAATTATGCTATTGTACTTTTCTGTAAAACATGAGAAACATCACATTTGCACATAAAGTCCAGCAAGTCTAAATTACAGTATTTGAGGCAACAATCTTACTGGTAGGAGGAGGAGGAGGGTTTGGAATTGATTTGTAATGAGACGTCTGTCAAGCATTAGATTACAGGGTGAGACCAAACACTGGAAGATTTGCTGCACTGTAATTCCATTGTGCCTTTTAAGGATGTTGTTAAATCTACAAGGAAAATCCTTTGTAGCCCTAACCAGCTGCTTTTAACCTTTTTACCACATTTATCACATTCACATTCATAACCAGAAAATGTTTATCATCGTTACTCTGACAACTCAGTCATGACTATCCCTCTTCAAGATAAATGTGCTGTGAATCTGTGAAAGTTTTAAAGATTATCCAGTTGGACAAAGTTAGGTAATCACTGAGTGCACTCATTTTTTCACAAGAAACACACAAAGGCAACTAGGGCTGCAACGATTGCCAACTATTTTAATAATAAATTAATATTTGTTAGCATTTTTTAATAATTAAACTAAGTTGTCTGATATTTCAGCTTGTTATATATGAATATGTTCTGGTTTCATTGCACCGTATAACAAATCATCATTAGACAAAACTAGACTTATGGGAACATCATCATTTTGAGGATTGGTAAACACCAATTAACATTTTCAACATTTTCTGGCATTTTAATTGATTAATTTAAAAATTGAAAGACAAAATCTCAGATTAACAGAGTAACCGCTTATGGAAATATTCATCAGTTGCTGTCCTCATGGCAACATTTGCTTCTGGCTATTCAACTGATCACTGACTGAACTGGTTTGTTGCACAATAGTTGGATGCAGTGATGTCTCATAATCCTATCACAGTAGGTGTGTTTCCGTCGGCCTGTTTTATGTGTATTTTCATTTTGCATGTATTAAAAAAACAGAATGGAAACAAAGAAAGTCTTGAAATATTGCATAAACTTTTTTACACTTGAAAGAGGTGGAAAAGTTAAATGTGAAAGAGGGCAACTGAAGTTGTTTCAGCAAAAAAAGAACTGAAACATCCCTTGAGCGTCTGCCTTGAAAAGGTTGGAGACAAAATTATCAGTTAGAGAGCAATGTGGAAAACTGTATTTACTTTTAAAACTTCATGAAACTCAAATTAGTCTTCAACTACAGTATAAACTGACACTAAATTACACAGTGAAATACTGTATTTCGAGCTGTGTTTTTATCTCGCCAAGCAAGTACTGACCCATCCTTGAATAAAAGTATTAAATAATGTACTGTACATACATGTGCTGCTGGAGAGATGGCCTTGTAGCCAAGATGGGCTGCAGCGACTGAGATCTACAGAATGTGAACTGCAAGAGTTCTTAACAACCTACTCCATACACTCTACTACAGACAAAGGAAATCTAAATTTTATTCACTTTAAAAATACCAATAAATGTAAATAAACTTAATTTAATTTGTAATTTGTAAATACAGAAATTATAGCACAAAATCATTGTTTTAGACCTCACTTTTAACTGTTTTTAATTTGATAAGTGTAAAATGTGCCATATAAAGTACTCCCATAAATGCTTCACTGTGTACAAGTCCATTTTAAAGTATCACTGTATTTTTGTAGCAGAATTTATAGCTTTTTGCTGCACAAGCTTGCACAAAAATGTGCATGCACTTTTACTGTAACTGTGCATGTACAAATGGCAAATAAAAGCACGTACATTTTGAATATTTCTCACAAGGAAACAGTATTGAGTGTACATTTACTTTGCAAAAAAAATGTGAAAAAAGAAAAACAAAAATCAACAAAGAAGAAAATAAATACTGAGGGCACTGACCCTTTAAAAATCAAATGTGGCATTATGATGATTTAGCTTGTGTGTGACAGATTGTGCCCCTTTCCTGTCAAATCCATTAACGCTGCTCCATCTACACCAGAGCAGCACTTTACAGCCTGTCACCATTATATTTATTCAGTGGCATTGTGATGGTACAGCATGAAAGGCACCTAAACATAATGGATTTTGTAAATCCCTGCCTTCAGAAGAAGTTGGCGGGCTCTGGTGTACAGTTGTTTGATCTCCTATGTTTATTCAGTGCCCCAGTAGAAGCCACTGGAACGCTGAGAATAGCACAGTGGCCCGAAGAGGGCTTGTGCAAGATCATAATATCAGCAGGCGGAATGGGAAAACCTCATGGACCTGACTTGGCATTGAAAAGTGTTCTGCTGCAGCTGCCTTTATGGATGAACCTGACATGTGCACACAAAGAGACAACAGCAACACACAGAGAGAGAGAGAGTGAGTATGCTTTTTAAACCTTTGCTCTCTAAAACAGCCCATAAAGACACCTTGGAGCGTAATGGATAAAGAGTTTTGAACATGTTGAGATGCAGCAACTCATGAGATCATTGTAAAGAAAGCAAATTGGCACTATTTGCAGTGGCACTGCAATTTTTCCTCACAAACATGTGCTTTTATTGTCACACCATCCAGACCTGCATCCTCCCATCCACCAAACTACCCTCTGCTATCACTGGGTGCCCACACCTTCACACAGAGTGCTTTTCCTCTCACATCTGAAACATTTTAGTCAGTTCCCTACCATTTTCCATCTCTCATCTATGGCAAAAAGAAATTATTGACTCAAAAGCCTTTTGGCTCGAAGGACGTCATTGTATAATGAAAAGCGGAGCGGCTCCATTAACACCACTGTCAGCTCCGCTGATGCCAGCGACTCGTACCTGTTGTCACATATAGAACTTCACTGGAGCTGACATTGGGCAAATAAGGCAGTGTCAAAGGGACAGTAAGTAAGAATTAGTGACATCTAATGACGAGACTGCAGAGTGCAACAAACCGAGAACTCAGTAGTAACCATTTGCAAACTGCAGAAGAGGGGAAGAAACTAGGTTGTCCAACTCACACAGAACCACATGAGAAGACAGAAGCAGCAAAATAAAAGAATAAAATCAGATCAGTATCACATGATAGGGGTTAGGGTTTAATTACAGTCAACTCTGTAATTAAAATCAGGCTGCCAGCTAGTAGTTATTATCTTCAGTGTTTTAAAACAGTGTATTAAAATGTTTAATATGTTTAAATTTAAACTTTTCAAAACTTGTACTCAGCAGACTCATGTCTGGTAACTACGGTGGCCTTTGCATACCAGAAAGGACGTAAACATTTCTCACAACTTTCCAACTCTCTCTGCTATTTCCACCTTCTTCTTCATTGCTAATGTGTTGGGTTTATGTGCATGGAGTAAGCTTCTGCTTCAAAATGCAAAATGCAAACGCTGGCTGGGTTATCTGCTCGGGCTGTTGAAGAAAGATGGTGGCAAAAGAATTATTCTTCTTCTATTCAAAAAAAACGATTATTCTAAGGCGACAAAACCCAAACAATTTTTTGTTAAGTGATAGACACTTATGCAAACAGACATTTAAATCACATATAAATGTTACACTGGACTAGAAGTCAAGAGATCTTTAGAAATGAGTAAAGAGACTGGATTTACTCATTTTCATGCATTTCATATCACTTAAATCTATCTATTAAAAATCTATTAAAAAACACTGATGATTATCTTTCTCTCCAGTCTGCATTTCATGTTTGCACTGTTTGGACTTGCACATTTAAAATACAAAGTAAAAAAAAAAAATAAAAAAATACAATTTGTCATATGAATCGCAATAAAATGAACTGAACAGCTGAAAAACTGAAAACATATATAAAAGGAAATAAATGAGTAATAATCAGCTGGTTAATTAAATAATTTTATGACAAGGATCATTAGGAAAAAAAGCAAAAGTCGGCAGATTAATCATTCTACTTCTAGTTAAGACTGATTTCTACTGTCAGTGTGGTGGAAATGGAAAAACGTACGCACACCTTTGTTGCATTTGAGGTGAGAAAAAAGAGTAAAAATAGAAAAAAATTTGCACCTTTTTTTTGCTCCATATGCACAAGTTTCTACTGAAGTGATGACATTTCAGGTGCTGTGTGATCCTCAAGGTCAGAAACACTGTGACTTAGCCCTGATTTACACTGTGCCGACAATCACAACAATCAACCTCCATCAGTTGGTTGGAACAAACAGTCAGTGTGTAATTTAACATTTATGTCATACACACCATAAATATCTGTATCTGTATATCTATTCATATCATAAAAAACATTTTAGGTCAAGGTAAATGTTTAGTCCATATGGTGACATGTTTTTATTTTTTGCCTGTGATGATATTCTCAACACAACTGTAAAATATGAGCGGATCAGTATCATTTCAGAGCAGAAACCTGAAAATGAACTTTTACCTCTGTAAAATTAGAAAAGTAGCACCATGTAAAAAAAAGTACTGCTGCGTTTAAAGACTGTCTTTTAAAAGAAAAGGTGTGAAATTATTACTCACACATGCAGAAAGTGGAATATTGGCTCAAGCACCATTGTTTTTTCACCATTAATACGTAGAATAGTTTATTGGTATGTACTTTGTTATTCTTTAACAAGAGAGCCTGTTATTTATTAAGACTATAGCACATTTATCTTGTGCACCCTTCATTCTGAATGATATATGCATGTATAGCTGATATTGATGACACGCTATTTAGTCTCTGGTTTGCATTCAAGTGGAGAATCAATTAGTGAGTGGAGACTTACAAAACAGATCCACTCCTTCATCCAGTGGTGTCACTTGAAATAGATTTTATCTTGTGTATTTCAAAGAGCTTTCACAGATAGAGTGGATGCATATTGGGAATAAAGGAAATGGTGTTGGACTGTATAAGCTGCACATTTTAAACGCAGCATCCGTGCTTTCTCGACAAGAATTTCAATTACTATTGCAATTAGTTCAGAGAAGCGACGGGATCTTTTCGTCTCTGCGTGCATGTGCTGTGAATCACAAGAAAACTGTGTAGGAAGGCTGCTCAGGAGATGAAGTTCTGAGCGATATATTCTTTTCATTCTTTGTCCTGAACGTGCCTGTAGAATAATAGAGTTGTCACCAGGCTAATTAAGATTTGGGCACCTCGCCCACAAAAGAGTATAGTCATAAAAGAAGTGCTCATCAAAGGATCATTGAAAGGGGAGGTTATCAGTTAGTTTATATAGGTAAAAATAGAAAAATAGCACCATGGGAAAGTACTGCTGCATTTAAAGACTTTTAAAAGGTTTTCAACAAAGAAATATTTGTCACAAATGTAAAAAGTGGAATACTGGCTCATGTTTTTGTCACATGCATAGCAAAAACAAACAAGCGAATAATAAAACAACTGTTTAGACCACCCATGAATTTCCTGGCATGTCAGTCTCCTTTTACACAAAACAATACACAAAATAATGAAAAGTTTAAGTGCAGGGAAAGAAACGTGTTTCTTTTTTTTTCCCTTTATACCTAACTATAATAAAATGATGAGTGAGCAGGCGTGATAAGATATCTAAGGAGCTGTATGTGTTTATAATCTCCACCAAATACATGGATTTACTCATTTTATTTCATTGATTGTATACAGATCGTGCTTTTTTGTACAGAGGTAAGAGTGTAGCTGCTGCATTTACTCCCAGTAGGAACATCTTCAAAGGATCTCAGCCTGACTGTAAAGTCCTTTATCGATATCAGAACTTAATCTGGTTTATGGTTTAACTCCATATGCTGCGCAGTCCTGGCGATTAAAATGAAAAGACTCCCATGAAATTTCAGACGCACACCAACAAACAGTACAGTTGCTGGCCATCTCTGCTGCAAGAGCCTGTAATATGCTGCCAAATGAGTCAGGCACAGAGCTGAGGATGGAAAAACAAAAGTATAATCCCACTGCTGCTAACGGTGTCACTCAAGGATTAGGGAGAGAGAGAGAGAGAGAGAGAGAGAGAGAGAGAGAGAAATAACACACTAAGTCCTGAGCGGATAAATTAAAAGCTCCGGGCGACGCAGCGCGTCCCCATTCGTTTTAAAAAAAAACATATATCACACACTGAATGAGGTTGAATGGGAAAAAACTACAATCTTCACTTCAAATATCAGATGATCTGAGGCTCCAGGAGTTCGCGACAAGTAAATTGAAAAAGGTAAAAAGCTTAAGGCAGCAGATGGGAAGATGCTTTCTGAGTCAAGGAGAGTGACCTGATGGATTATTAGAGAAGAGTTGGTGCGCGCTTCGCCGATGATAAGGGTTAAACCCGGTGTGTGAGACACTTTGCACGGATGGAGCTCGGATCCGATTGTGTTCAACATTTAAACACACACACACACACACACACATCAAAGAACACATCAGAATAAATAATATATAAATATTAATTGTTTTACCTTTGTGTCCAGATATAAATCATCCAGGAAAATAATCCAAGCGACATTAGAGATGGAGAAGAGGAGGCAACACTTGTCAACAAACTATTGTTATTGACAATCTGGAGCTCGGGTCTAATCCACAGCTGGTGTTAATTTCCGATATGAGAGAGAGAGAGCGAGAGAGAGAGAGAAAGGTGGGAGAGAGGTAGGTGTCCTCTGGAGAAGTTTGTACCTATACGCAGCTAAAGAGGAGGTTTGTTAAATCCTTTTCCCAAAATATCATCAGCGTGCAGCAGGATGACGCTCCGGTGGAGGAAAACCAGGAGCAGGAGAGAAAAGAGTATGTGTGTGTGAGTGGAGTTCAGCACCACGGGAGAGTGGACAGCTCCGACGGCGTAGCGATCTCACCTCGGCCGCTCGACAGAGTCTCGTGTGCGCCACTGAGGCACGAGCCACCACCACCAGCACCAGCCCCAACCTCACCTACTGGATCAGTCCCGACTGGATTTACATACAATCGCGCGAGAGGGAGGAGAGGGAGGGGAGGGAGGAGAGGGAGGGATGAACCAATCAAGGCTGTCCCGTAGTAGAAGCAGCAAGAAGCAACCAAAGAGGGGAAAAAAACGAGGGAGAGGACAGACAAACGAGAACTGCCCTTCAGAGGAAATGGAGGGGGGGGGGAGAAAGAGGGCTTTTTACGTGGCTGCCCCCCACGTTCACGCGCGCACCCAACTTTGCGCAGCTATTCTTGTAAGGACTGTCCAGTTACTTTCATTTCGACAGCCATAACCAACACTTTATCCTAATCCTAACCTAAACCCCATTCCAACCCTAACCCTGAAACTAAGTATTAACCCTCAAAAAGGCCTTAAAACACACACACACACACACACACGCTGGTTTTACATTACTTACATGGACCCTAAATAATATGCATTCCCTAGCCCCTTACCCTAACCTTACCCATCACAACTAAA
The DNA here is from genome assembly GCA_016785285.1 of Brachirus orientalis. Lineage (NCBI taxonomy): Eukaryota > Metazoa > Chordata > Actinopteri > Pleuronectiformes > Soleidae > Brachirus > Brachirus orientalis. Next base: position 7,426,560 of record JAFBJR010000058.1, read on the forward strand.
TACCTAACTCTAACCCTAACCTAAACCTAATTCTAACCCTGAAAAGGCCCTTTAACCACGTGGGGACCAGACAAAATGACCCAAGGACAACGTTTGCAAATTTTTGGGTCCCCACAAGGATATAAAAAAACATGTACACACAGAGTCAGGTTTCCATGACTTCAGAGGACATTACAGTGACTTACATTTATTTCCTAGAGACTTAGACTTAACTTCAGCATGATGACTACTGGCCTAATCCTAACCCTAACCCTAAAGAGATACATGCGTCATCAATGATGCAGCGAATATGTGAACTTATTTGAAGATTAAAGAAGCAAAAAGCAAGACAGACTAAATTAATTTGTCAAGCAAGGCAGCTTTATTTGTAAAGCACATTTCATTCAGTGTGCTTTACATAAAAACAAGATAACATTTAACATTTACAATTTGAACAAAACCCAATTATAATATAAATAAATGAGAGAAAGGAGCATAAAATAATAATTTCCTAAATAATTTACTAAATTATTAACAGCTCCATCAGACTGACTGTCAGTATTGGTGGATATCAAGTGAGAACTGGACGTGATGTCACCCATAACAATGTGAACTCCCATTTTGAAGCCTCCAGAATCATGATTTGTTCAGTGCCATGGTGACGCTTTGCAACTGAAAGTTTAGAGACATCACCTGCAACCACTCTCTTATTGGATGATACCATGTGTCAGTCACAATGGGGTCCACGATACTCTGTTTTTCTCAAAATGGGAACAGAATTTACATAAATGACAGTGTTTTCAGTTAAAGAAGATGAAAAGGTCATGAGTGAGACCGTTACCTCTTCAGGAAAATGTTAACTGATGTTATAAATCAAGTGAGAAGAAACAGCTCATCAATAGACTTCCATTCAAATTCCATTCATACTTCTTTTTCAACTAGCAGAGTCGCCCCCGAGTGGCTACTCAATATATTGCTACCTCTGGGTTGGCATCAGCTATCACAATATATATGATAGTTACAGATAATTCTCTAGACACTAAAAAGTTTCTTGAGCATAAACCGCCATCTGAACTCCTGTTAGAAAAATAACATAGTTTCAAACTATTTACCTAAAAAAAAAACACTTTTTTTTAGGAATTATATAACCAGAAGAGGTGAGGAAGGAAATGTGACATTTTACAGAACAGAATGAGAAACCTTCCAAACCATTATGTATCAAGCTACAGATGTTGATTTCAAATCCTTGTCCACAGGGAGATCATTAAAGCCAGCAGTTTCTATAGCTACTAATGTGATATAATTGCACATGCCGGTTTTTCATGAGCGGTGTATACAGTCCTCTTAAGACTTTGAGACCTTAGTGTAAGTTGCTTGAGGTTGGCTCTATTTTTAAAGCACGAATTTGAGCCACATTTACACGGCACAGAGAGCTGAATTTGTCCTACAAGTGAAAACTATGCACATTACCATCTAATATTCATGTATTATTTCTGATTAGTCTTTTGTTTTGCCCAGTTTTGATATAAAGCGAGTTCCTTTTATACATTTATACTTCCAGACATCAGACTCTTAGATTATGCAGTGCACTGCAGGCTGTTCTTTGTGTTTAATAATTCGTATCGTGTGCTGTAATATTTATACATATATGTCAAAAAGTTATTACGGTACTTAAAGCCATTGTTTTATTTCTTCAAACTGTGAGCTTACATTTTGCATAACTATTTACACATCTACATTAAGGTACCCACACAAAACCAACACTTGGGGAATGAGGAAATGTGGGTGAAGGTAACCTTCTGTCCTGTTAGGAAAGACCTTTAAGAGGTAGGTCGTGGAGGGTGGATCCACCATAGACAGGTCATCAGTCACTTAAAGGATCAACATACAAAGACAAACAACCATTCACTCTCACACTCACACTTACTCTCAATTTAGATTGTCATACGCAGGAAGAGAGCATGCAAACTCCACACAGTAAAGGCCCTCAAATGTGTAAAACCTAAATATCACACTGATAAATAGTAATGAAATTCCTATATTTCGAAAAAACCTCTTAAATATTGCTAAAAAAAAAATTCCATATGTGTTGATTTAAAAGTAAAGCAAAACACCCTTTAATGGAAACACCTGTAAAGAAGTAACCACTGTAGTTTTTTTGAAATTTTAGAAATATCACTTTTATTTTGTAAAAAACCTGTAATGGAAACACAACTAATGCTGGTTGCTCCACCATCATGGGTTTTAAAAGGGAGGTTTAATTTGAACAGTAGTTGCATTACAATCTGTGGAACAGTCTGACTGCGGAGCTCAGGTCCATCTGATTCAGTTTGAAAAAGAGGTTCTAGAACTTCATTTTTAAGAGGTATAATGAAAAACAATAAATGTCAACTCAGGTTTATATGTGAACATAATGTTTAAACATTTCTGTGTGTGTTTTTTACATATTTGTGTGTACGCATGCATGTGTTTACATGAGCATGGACATGTATGTGCTGCTCACCTCTCAGTAGGTTGATGATTTTTTTTTTTTGTTTAGAATGTCTATTGTTGCCTCGTGTGCATTGTGCAACACACATCCGTCTTTCTGTGGAGTATATACATTTATGTGTGTATGTACGTACATGCATGCACCTACTTTTGCATTTATATAAGGTATTTAATGCTATAAGTCAAGTGAAAAGTAACCTTAATTTCACAGTCTTCCATTCAAAAGGTTATTTTTACAACCAGCAGAGAAAGTGCTGAGCTAATTGCTATACTTCCATTCTACTTCCTATAGGTTCCACTTTTCAAACCAGAAGGGTGCATCCATTTGCCTTCACCTGGGTGAACCCAGAATCTGCCAGCAATTTGATTTCCCTCTGAAGAACCGTCTGGCCAGGACACTGTTTTGGCCAGTTACAGAATTTCCAAGAACCAATCTCAAGTGGGTTTGTTCCCATCACACACAGGAGGCAGGCTATGACGACAGAGAGGTGACATCTTGCAGCAGCAGTCTTTCGATTTTGTTTCTTCCATTTTAAGTGACTTGCTCCCTGGAGCTCTCCCGAGCAAAAGTCGTCCTTCGTCATTACTAGATAGCCATCACGCCTAGAAAACTACAGCAAAGACAAATATTCCGTTTCTCAGTAAACGTCATCTGGATCATCGTTCTGATTGGTTGTAGCTCTATCCGATTGCGTACAGAGACATTCTGACCTCCGTCTGTTGGTCACACATCTTAGAAATAAGAGGTTGTGTTCTGTGGTATAATACAGACTACTCTTGTTACTGTCAGTCTGTACAATGCTCAATGTATATACCTGGAAAACTGTGCACGTCATTTAAAGTTCTGGTAATTTTTTTCTATATTGGCTGTTGTGAACATCTGCCTGGTCTTTCTATACGAAGCATGTGTGAGGAGCTGGGCAGCTTGTGAGCATTAGTCACTATCACTGAGCAAAGAAAGAAACAGCACCAGCCTAACACTGGCTCAGTAAATATCCTCTGCTGTCCAGGGAACAAGACATTTTCTGACTTGTCCCAGTGCAACTTGTTCCAGCGTATGGTCAGTCCTGCTCCACCAAAACATCCCAGAAGAAAATGAATGACGGCTCTCTGCACCCACTGCCTGGAATCACAGCACCTCTACTTCACCACAGTAAAAGAACAGATAATAAACGTATTGATCAAGTATGTTCATTGCTCTATAAAGTTTATTTGTTAATTTTTGCAATCTTAAGAACATGTCATCATCATTCTGACAGTAAACCGACAATAAACTGCAATGACGGCAGTGTTGGATAAGGACCTCTGGTCCAAACTGTTGCAATAAATATGGTTTACTACAAATATTGGCAGCGTGGAGAAGTGTTATTGTTCTCTCTTCTTCACACCTCACTGCTTTGTTTTTCATGCAGGCAAAGACTTTCATATTCGTATTCATGGCATCATTAGAGTGGTCGGTGTAAGTCATGGACTCATCAGTGTTCAGTGCTTTCATGGATCAATAATCTACTAATAGAGAATCCACTGTATGACACGACAGTTTTTAACAATGGAATGTGTCAATAACACTTCAATAACACGTTATTTTGATAGTCCACACTTACTCCACACATTTTAACCCTAACACTACACAAACTATACTGCTGACTATTATTATTCTAGCAGTGTTATTAAACATCTTTTAACTACGTCTCTGTAGATTAGTTATCTAATTCTGATGAGTCAGTCACTTGAAAGTTAATGTCAACATATGATCAATTCTTGATTGATCCTACATATCTGACAACATGTTTACTGTCAAGTAAACAAACTATAGATACTGAATCCCTGTTGATTTCTAGTAGTAGTAGTTTATCAGGCTTTCCTTCTTCAAATGACAAAGGATGGTGAGATGATGGTGAAGAGAAAGACTCTAAAGAAGAAAGTGATACAAGCTTGTTGAACAAAGAGAACTGTATTTGTGCAAGCCAGTATCAGTTCATGCTCAGCTGTAGCTTGAGAGAGTTTCGCCAAAATGAACACTCTGGCGTGTTCCACCCAGAACGCGCTTTTTAAATCCTGTCTGACATCTGGAATGTCTTTGTCCATAGGATCTCTCTAACCTAAACATCTAAGACATTTACTGATTCTGACAACAGTGCCATTCAGTCTGGTTTTCTGATCCTCCTGATCTAATCATAAACCATCTGGACTGCCTCAGGCAGTGTCCAGAACCCCTTAGAAGATTCCTTAAATGAAATTAGCTCGTGGAGTCCTACATCTTTCCATACATACGTATTAAAGGCAAGACCCTAATGTAAACTTTCAGCTAACTTGAGTGAAACCCTATGTATAAGTTTGCATCTTAAAGTCTTTTATTCTACTCCTCATTCTTTTCCTTTTGATATCAGCATTTTTTATCATCAGGAGTTAATTCTCTTTTTTTTATGCCCTTATATTGTCTGAGCTCAGAATTGTGTATGTGTGGGTACCAGATGTAACCTCAGGCAAACTTCTATGTTCACTGTCTGTCTTTGTCTCTTTTTTGAGTGCAAGAGAACTGGGCACCATATATTGTAGCCGTTTATTTGTAGCTCCAGCTAGAGTAGGAGTGTGGAGCTGGGGCAAGTGCCATGTACGGCCTGGCATGGCCGCCTGAGGCACAGTGAACACAAAAGTTTTGTGAGGGAAAGCAAAGGCTTGCTTGAAACAAAAAAAAGTCCCACCCTGACCCTAAGGCACTCCATAACCTTCCTACAGTCAAGACTGCTGCCTCCACTGCTCACAGAGATCATCTCTTGCACATAAAGGTGCAGCTTAATTCATAATTATGAAACCAGAAGAGACATTTATAGTGAAGAACAGAAATCTGGAGATTAATAAAGCTTAAATATCAGACATGTTTTTTTTATGTAAATCCTGAAAACAAGTCACAGGCTTTGTGTCTTCACTTCACCATAATCAAACATGATGTGTATGCTGACGCTCACTCAGCACATATGCCAAATGTGCTGTTGCTCAAGCAAAAATGAACTTATAGTGCGATTCATTAAGGCAAATAAGAAGGAGCTCCCCCCTGACATTCTCCCCATGAATCCTGGAGATTATGTTGCTGCATCTGCGCTTATTAACAGCCCGTGTGTGTATATGTCACATGGGGGCTGCTGAGATGGCTTTAATTCATCATCTGCACAATTAATGCCTTGATCCTTAAATGAGGATGACGGGGGACTAAATTGTCTTTGTGAGTGAAATATAGCAAATCTGCAGGTGTGTGTGCGTGTGTGTGTGTGTGTGTACCTGGTATTCCTTATGTTGAGGGGACCTACATCTGTTTACACAGTCACATTATGGGGATTTGTTTTCCTTATGGGACAAAAATCAAATCCCCCATAAAGTACATTACTACATTTTAAAGTGAAGAAATTTTAAAATTAGACTGAGGTTAGGTTTAGGTTAAGGTTAGGATTAGGGCACTAGTAATTATGGTTAAGGTTAGAGTAAGTCAAATGAATGTAAGTCAATGCAATGTCCTCTGAAGTCATGGAAACCTGTGTGTGCGTGTGTCTGAGTTTGTTAATTCAACCATTTACATCGATGTTTGCAGTGTGTGTGTGTGTGTGTCGGGGGTGGGGGGGAGGGTTTATGAGTGAGTGGGAAATCAGCTTTGTACATGAGCGTGACAGTGACAGTTTTTTGGAGAGCACAGTTTGTGCGTATGTGTGCGTGCATTCTTCAGTGTTTATGTGCGTGCATGTTTGTCTGTGTGTTCTTTCAGCAGTGTGCATAAATCTATGTGTGTGCATTACACAAAAAATGGTAATGATGTGGATGCGTGTGTCTATCTGTGTTTGTCATTTTAGCAATTCTTTGTGTGTGTATTATACCAAAAAGAGACAGAGAGAGAGAGAGAGAGAGAGAGAATTCAGCTACTTTCTTGGAGAGGACAGTTTTATGCATCTCTCTGTCTGTCTGCGTGCGTGTGTGTGTGTGTGTGTGTGTGCACGGTGACTATAATAGATAGTGACATATTGTACAGGGAGCGTGAGCAGGAGCATGCTCACACAGACGTGATATGTGACCAGATTCACATCCCATTATCCATTAAACTACGTGGTGTCGAGCTCAGCTCCAGATTGCGATGTCATCTCTGTGTATATTCACTGTGACTGCTGCGTTAGAACTGAGCATATGGCTTCCCCTCCGCACTCTCTGGGCCTCTGCTCAAACACAATGACATTATTTTGGATCCATCTTCCCGAGTGGAGGCTCTATGTTTGACCTCAGTGACTTAATGCAGCATTTGTGCTGAACAATCAACTCCTGGAAGCTTAGAAGTTAGTTGTGATTTCAAAGTGAGATTTCTCAATGACGGAAAAACCATGTGTTTATTTTGGTAACTTGTTTCCTTATTTACTGATTTACAGTAACATGAGAGATGGAGGCTAGAATGTGGGTCCAAAGATGTTGAGGTGAAATGCAAAAAATACACAATTTCATTAGATTAGCAAATTTGTTCAAGGAATTTTGAATATCAGTGCTTTCATTACGACATGTGCAGTATTTCAATGCTGTGTTTTGTAGAGCAGTAAGGTACTTAGTGGACCTTTCACTGGAAAGAAAATGGACTAACTAAAAAAGAAATACTTGAATTAGAACATACAAATTAAACAAGGTAATTCAAAGTAAAATAAGCAAGTTGCGTTAGTGTCATGGTGGTGTCATGGTAATTGTTAGTTTTAGTTAGTTTGAATTAACTTGAATTTGCTGAAGTAAATTAAGGTTTTCTGGTCGATCCAGCCTTTTTCTTTTCCAGTGTGGAGATGATCGACTGCCAGGCAAATATAAAAAAATACACTGACTGTATTTTAACAAAAGGGACGTAGGCGTCTGGATTTGTACAAGCAGCACTTAGCTACCAGGAGGCGACTCCACTGGCTGCAAATAGAACGTAATTCAAATGGAAAAACATATGAAAATGAGCTTCTCTTTTGATTTTATAATATCAAACATTTGATGGTCAACAGTTCATAGTCTCAGTTGATACTTTCAGGTCGTCTTTAATAGAACATGATGTTAGTTTTGTACATTATGTTCCGCCTGAGGAGAACATAGACTAGTCTGAACAGTAATGTGATTGTCAGCTAGTATCATCCAGGCGGTGTCTGGTCATGTCGAGCTTCCTGTTGCCGCAAATCTCGAGGATTCCGAAGAAGAAGAAGATTCCTTTTTGCAGCCACCAGACTACGTCCACTGTTATATAAAGTGGACACATAAAACTGGTTGATATGGCAACGGTGGGAGACAGGCAGAGGTAAAGTCACTTTACAACCCTTAACTTCCAACCAGCCTCACTGTTGTTGTCCTTCATTTATCTTTGTTGATCCATGGGGGTTGACTGCCATTTTTATTGCTACTCTTTTCTCCTGTGAGGCCATTATTTTGTTTTTTTTTTATTTTCTGTTAGGTCAAAACTGACCTTCTAGTTAGTTTGGTTTTGGTTGGTTTTTATTATATTGGACTTGTACCACTTAAGTTTGAAGAATCAATAATTTATCCACATTTTTGTTAAATCTGTTGCTTTGTAAAATAAATTGCCTTTCTTGGCTGTAAAACAAAGAATCAGCATTTCCTGTGTGTGCTTGGGACTTAAGGGAAATGGGAGTCTATTTCATGCTGTGTCCTGGCCCTGAGATGAGGCATAACAGTTTTATTTTGGTTTCAGCTTCAAAAATGTGCAAATTTCCTGTTCTTCTCAGTTTTATATCAGTTTGAACTGAATACATTTGGGTTTTGGAGTAAAAAGAAATATCGGAAACCGTGTTCCAAGGCCAAATTACCGTCATCAAATGAACACAGCTACAGTCCAAGGAAGCCACTGTAGTGGCACAGAGGAGCTTCCATGAGAAATGAACTAAAAAAGTGAGACAACTTTTGTCTCAGAAACATTTCATGGGTCAATGAATCATATGAAAGTAGTTAATCCTGGACTGTTATATTTAGCATAAAATATACTGTAAATCCACTGTTAAACTTGTTCTCATTAGTGAGTTTACATTCACCTCTTTTCTCTCCCCTTCTTTATTACCAATGTGGAATTGTATTGAGAGTTTTTTGTTCATGCATGTACAAGGTCTCTGTTGCTGTTGCTCTTATTTTAAAATGCACATGTTGTTTTAAATGGGCTATAGAAATACATTTTGATTGTCGCTCTGACAGCTTTGCTGAAGTTGTTACAGCAAAACTCACTAGCTAATCTCAGTAGTTTAGATCACAAATCCATTGTTTGGTGAGGCGACAAATCCGCACCAGACTGACTGACAGCAGGACCTTTACCTGGTGGGCAGAGTGTGAGATGTGTAGCGTGATGTCGTACTGGTGCGACATCAACAAACGATCCCATTAAATGTGGCACAGTGCTTTTTTTTAAATATTGCTTTAACTTCCATGGGACATTTACTCCGATCGCAAGGGGATGACGTTTTACTGTCACCCAATCAGGTGACTGTCATGGGTGCAGCCGGTCTAGCTCCAGTCTGACCTTAGTGCACCTGTTTACTCTGGTACCTGAAGAGAAGGATGCCAAAAAATTGACTGTTGGTCTGGTTATATTCCTAATGCAAACGCAAAAAAAATATGTACAATACTGTAAGAAACTGAACTGTTCCACTCGATGGAAACCTGGCATTACTTCATTTTTGTCACGATTGCAAAAAATCGTTTAATTAACTAAGAAGGACCAAGTGTGGAGACTGAGTAAAAAGGAAATAACAAAGTCTTTAATGAGAACAAAAACAAAAGTAGAACCAGTCCATGAAAAACATAAAGCGCTGAGTCTGGCCGGCTGGTGAGGTGGAGCTCAGGAAACAGGGAAACGACTAGAAAGGGGGAAACAAAAAGTGACCATGAGGAGTGAATCAAAAAATTAGGAACAGTCATACAAAAATGCTAGCTAGAGAATACGAGGCAGAGTGACGTGACGAGGTTACCAGACTGGGTATAGAAGACGCGCTGACGAGGAGTGACAGGAAATCCGGGTTTAAGAAGGGCAGAGACTGATTGGAAATGAGGAACGGCTGTGCTGATTGGAGGCCCGCCTCACCTGTCAACCAGACTCCTAGGAACAATCAGAACAGCACTAACAGAAAACAACAAAACCAGACACCATCAAAATAAAACAGGAAGTAGCAAACAAACATAGGAGCAACTCAGACCAGACATGACAGTACCCCCCCCTCAAGAAACGCCGCCATCTTTTAACAGCAGAACATGTTTTTATTAACTCTGGCTTCAACTAGACACAGTAGAGGAATGCACCTTAGCTGTTATACGTTATCAAAGTTTGATCAGTGTTTATACCATTTACACGTTTGTAAGGTAACTTAGCACAGAAAACAGTGGAAGGTGATCATCTAAAGAACGTACCCATTCAGTGTTCTATTGTGCTTGTGTGATGTGATTTAATGCTCCTAGCTGCTTTAAAGGAACCTCCCACTCCTAACTGCTCTGCTGTAGTCATTTATGCACAGAGAGATTCTTTGGAAGTGAGTGGAAGTCTTTGCTGAGTCATTCCTAATGGAATACTCTGCTCGTGCATTCATAATGCAGCAGTCGCAGCACTTTGAGGGGAAAGCTTTTGTCTCCGGGTTGGTGTTCAAACATTGCTCTAATGGCAAAGACTTAAAAAGCAAACAGCAGCCCTCCAAGTAGGACATCCCACCATACTGATTCCAGACCACCTCCCCTTTTCACTTTTATATGTGGCCAGTGCACAAAAATCACAGCATCCAGCCAAAAACATCAGTACTGGAGTCATAAAGAAAATAAAACTGTGAACAGATTGAATATCTATTCCAAATGGAATAAATAACGAGAGCGAAGCCATTTTCATGCTGCTTTTTAATTAAGATGACTGTTTTTTTGCATATTTCATGACTTTGGACGTCCTTATGGTTCCAAAAAAGCGTTTCTTGATCATTAGCACCTCCTTCTACACCCAGGATTTCTCCCCAAAGGATCCAGACCAAAAGTGGATCACCACTGATCAAAACCTCTTGAAGATAATACATTCAAGTGTTTTGATGTATTTCTCAGATATGTATTATAGTCTCCCTAAAGGGCGTGGATTGGAATCTGACACAGTAAAGGAACAAACACATGAAATTCTTCTTTGACATAAAGCGACATGGTCCACATATAAAACAAGTTCAGGAATGAGATCACTGGCAGAAAGAGACATGGAAAAGACTCCCCCCCCCCCCATTCTTGAGAGAAGTTGTATCGTGAATTCCAAAATCATAAGTGGTAGGACATGTGTTGCAACTGGACAAACATTTTCAATTAATCAAAAGGAAACACAGTGGATGTACACAAACACAGTGTCACTGATGAACACTTTGCATCATTAGATCTGACTAGTGACAATCTGCAGAGAGAGCTGGTAATTATTTATAGCATTAGGGGCCAATTAACAAAAAGGTATAAATGTCTCTTACACCAGCAGTCTCTTAAATCAACATGCACAGCTGAATGTACGATAATAAAAATGGATGCAAAATGGTGACAGGCAGTTTGTCAACGAGGAAGTGTGAGGGTGCTTCAGAATGATGACTGAGTAACATGAAGCCTAAGTGGCTTTAGGTATCGTTACTGATTAAATGAATGGACGGACAAGTGTTTGTCCAATCAGTGACAATCCCTGTCAGCAGCAGATATTTGAAAGGTTAAAACAGCCTAAAATGGAAATACTCAAGAACATCAAAGTACATCAAAATTGTACTTAAGTACAGTACATGAGGAGGCGGTATACAGTCTGTGTACGCTGAGGGAAGAGAAGAAGCAGATGTTGAGCAATACCAAGCTTTGAAATGAAAGAAAAAATAAAGATAAAACGTTCTTTTTTTGAAAGGTTTTTTCAAGCCTCCTATATCACTGCAAGATCTGCACAAAGAAACCAGTGAGGTGGACAGAAATCGTACATTTGGACCAATGTTGTAAAGTGGATGTAAAAATGTACATTGAGTGAATTGCTTTTATAATTGCACTTTGTTCAACACGGTGTATAGCTTATTTGGGGACACATACAGTGCAAAATGAGACCTTAAATATAATATTTCAGATATTTTTAATATCTATTATTAACCACATGTAACCCACTACTGGGTATGTACACGTCTGTGATAGGCCAGTT